>RCUC01001271.1:0-90926 GCA_003697995.1 Taxidea taxus jeffersonii | reverse complement strand
GATGCATGGGAAGAGAGTGGGTGGGTAGATCGATGTGTAGGTGGATGGATGGATGGGTGGGTGGATGGGTGGGCGGGTAGATAAATGTCTATGGATGCACGTATGGATGTTTAGATAAGTAAGAAAACTTTGGCTGTAGTGGGGGGAGGACTGAATGGGGCCAAGAGGACTGGAAACAGGGAATGGTTAGGAAATTATTGTCATAGTCCAGGCAAGGAATGATTGGGGCAAGCATCAGGTTATAGAAATGTGTCACACATGAACCAAGCTTCTGGTATACATAACTGTATGTATTAAGGCCCAGCATTGTTTTTACTAGAAGGGCAAATTCCTTTGGAATGAGATGTTTCTGGCAGCTGCTCAGAAACGGTTCTGTATATAATAACCACCAACAGTTTAATCCCCTTTTCCACCATCACCTTAAGAATTACAAGTAATGCGAAATCAGTTAAAATAATCACTCTTTGATATAAATCACCCTTAAACTCTTATTCACAAGGCTGTCTTCCAAATGCCCAAATCCACAGAGGCATGACCTTTGTCCTTTTTTAGGGTTTCTTTGTGTCTAGAAGTTTCCTAGCTAATCCTTCTGTGTGCGTTGACCTTTTAAAGTTTATTTTTCAATGATTTCTTGTTCTTGGTTCTTGAGAAATAACTGTTTATATCACAGAATAATTGTACCTCTAAAGAACCAGTTTAGGTACCTAGTTAAGACCCAGAGCTCGCTTACTCGCTTTTTTTAAAAGTCAGATCCTTTCTTTTCTTTTTTTGTTTTTAAAGATTTTGTTTATTTATTTGACAGACAGAGATCACAAGTAGGCAGAGATGCAGGCAGAGAGAGAGGAGGGAAGCAGGCTCCCTGCTGAGCAGAGAGCCCGATGCGGGGCTCGGGGCTCGATCCCAGGACCCTGAGATCATGACCTGAGCTGAAGGCAGATGCGTAACTGACTGAGCCACGCAGGCCTCCAGGCTCCCTCTTTTGTATGATGCTGGAGCTTGCCCCAGTTTCCAGGACCTGTGTATTCTCTGAGACAATACCTACCTGCATGCCTTATTTTTGTTTCACAGTCTCTCTGGCTGCTGATCATTCCAGTTTGCATGTTCTTCCTAAGAGGCCCTCAGGTGTAGGGTCTTGTCTATTTTCTTAAACCCCACTGTATTGTGGTTTTGATGTCCACATGGACGCCTGCCCCTCCTCGGTGCCGCCTGTTGACCCTGAACCTGTTTCTGTCCTCAGGCGTGGGACATCACGTGGAACACCAGCAACCCCGACTTCACCAAGTGCTTTCAGAACACGTTCCTCGTGTGGGTGCCTTGCTCTTACCTCTGGGTCTGCTTCCCCTTCTACTTCCTCTATCTCTCACGCCATGACCGGGGCTACATTCAGATGACCTATCTCAACAAAATCAAAACTGTAAGTCACTTGGGATTTCATCGTGGTTGGGGAGGTGGGGTGTCCTTGGACTGGGGACTGGTGGTTGGTGAAGACTGAGGTAGCTCTTCTACTTAACCAAGTTCCTTTTTCTAGAAGGTAGACTTTTGACGAGGCTCTGGGTTCAGATGTGGGTGCAGACGCGGGCTCTGCCTCTTGCTAGCTCTATGACCTGGAGCACGTGCTCTGACTTCCCTGAGCCCCTCCTTCCCCATCATTACAGTGAGTGTGAGAGGCTCGACCTCAAGCTTATCAGGAAATAATCTGGAGGTCTTCCTATCCCAGCCGAGTGTATCTTTTTAACGCCCCCCCCCCCAAAAAGGTTTACCTTGAAACGATTTCAAACTTCTGAAAGAGTGGCAAGGAAGATCCCAGGGACTCTCCCCACCAGCCCTGAATATCCATTATTCACAGTCATCAAATTCTAACATTTTCACCACACTTTTTTGCGATCGGCTCTTCCTCTCTCTGTACACATGTATGATTTATTTTTTCTGAATCATTTTAGAACCAGTAGCGTCTGTGCTATCTTTGCTTGGTTTTTCCAGCATGTCTTTTCTCCAAGCAGGGACATTCTCTTACATCATGACAGTACAGTTACTAAATTCAGGCAATTTGACATGGACACAATACTTTTAAAAAAATCTGTCCGTATTCTGTGATTTTGTCCCCTGTTCCAGTCCTGTCCTTTCTTAGCACAGCTCCCCCCAAGCCCATTCAAGACCCAGTCTAGATTCACACAGTGTTTTTATTTTTTATTTTCCTAAAAAGATTTTATTTATTTATTTATTAGAGAGAATCTGAAGCAGACTTCGCGCTGAGCGCAGAGCCCAGCGTGGGGCTCGATCCCTCCACCCTGAGATCATGACCTGAGCCGAAACCAAGAGTCGGACGCTTAACAGACAGAGCCACGCAGGCGCCCCTCGTGTGGCGCTTTTAGTCATGGCGTCTCTTGGGTTTTTCTTTAATCTGGAAGAACAGCTCACCTTCCTTCGACACTGACCGATTGAAAGAGCGTGGGCCAGTTCTAGACTGAGTTCCTCAGCTCGAGCCTGCGTGATGTGTCCTCAGGACGTGGGTCACGCCATGTCCAGCTGGAAAACCACGGATGCGAGGTTGTGTCCCTCGGGGGTGTTACAGCTGGGGGGTGTGGTGTTCATCCACTCCGGATTGAGGGGTTCATTTTGATCACTGGTCAGAGTGTTGCCTGTTTTCTCCAGTTGTACAGGGACCGTGTCTCCCCTTTGAGAATAAGCATTCTCTGGGAAGACATGTGGAGAGCAGTCCCATGTCACACTCCTCATTCTACTTTCTCTTCTCCACTTAGCATGGATCTCACTTCCTTTGTAAAGCCACGTTTCCCAAGACTTAGTTCCCCCAAAACAGGAAAACTTGAATGTGTTTTTACTGAAGCTGCCCCTTTGCCTACAGTCCCCCCATCCAAACGGGTCTTATTCATAATCACAAAATGCTAATGATTTCTCTGTGGTGTCTAGATCTAATGTCTTCCTCTCAGACCTTTGGGAGCATTTCTTACTTTTTTGGCAGAGCAACATCTCCCTTTAAAATGTAGAACAGATTCTACAAAGAAACCAACAAAAAGCTTTGCTCAGAAAGCCTCCAGTAGCTTCTCACCATGGGGAAGAAAATCCTTACCAAGGCCCAGCCTGATCTGGCCCCAGGCTCCTCCCCAGCCATCTCCCACACTCAGTGCTCATTCCACAGCAACCATAAACCTGTCACACATGTTCTCTACCTCAGGGCCTTTGCACTAGCTGATCCTCAGAACTGATTTGTTCTTGCCCTCAAATATCCACATTTGGCTCTTTAGCTGTATGTCACCTGATTGCATAGGCCCTCCCCGACCACCCCGTGTTACCTGTTATCTTTTTTCTCCTGTTACTTATCACTCTCTGGCATCATACTATATATTTTTCAGTTTGTTTCTTGCCCATTTTTTCCCCATTAGAATTTCCGCTCCACGAAGGCAGGGACCTTTGTCAGTTTTGTTCATTGTTGTATCCTTCGCACTTTGGAAACAAAGTGGCCCACAGTGGGTCCCTGGTGACTGTTGTGGAATGAGTGCTTGTAGTGTGAGGTGCCTTAGGCAAGTGTGCGGGGTGGCCAATGGAGGTAAGCTGTAGACTGGGCTCTAGAATTTTCCGGGGATGGGAAGAACAGCGACCAAATAGTCACACCCTAGGTGTGAGGGCGTCATACACTGCTTATGGACTTGCGTGTGATGACCCAGAGGGTGGCTCCCCCTGCCTAGGACTTGTCCATGCTCCAGAGGCTGTGTGCTGTGTCTAAGGACCGCAGCTGATAGTTTAGGGCTTGGCTCAAGGCTGAGCTTTTTGCAGGGGGTGCTGGGGAAAGTTCCAGTGTCTTCTGTTGTAAGACATATATATCCTTCTCTTCTAGGCCTTGGGATTTTTGCTGTGGATCGTCTGCTGGGCAGACCTCTTCTACTCTTTCTGGGAAAGAAGTTGGGGCAAATTCCTGGCCCCAGTGTTTCTGGTCAGCCCAACCCTCTTGGGCATCACTATGGTAAGTCGGAGCTAGCTATCTGCCAGGCACCGTGGAGGCCAAAATTAGCGGCCAGTGTGTAGAAATTAGAAGATCTCACAATAAAAATCCAAAAATCTGATTTCTCTTGAAAAAGTCAAAGGTGGCAACACCAGCCCCATAGTTCTCTGGGGCAACAGTCAGCCGTAGCTGAGAGATGAGTGTAGCCTTGAAGGGGACCATGTGCTGTGCACTTGGCCCCAGTCCTCACCGTGCCCTGTTGCCTTCCTTGCCACTGGGACTGAAAGGCGGCTGCCATCTTTGGTTTTACCTGCTATGTTCTGTTCTTGTACTGGCTAGCTTGGCTGTTATTTGTTAATTATGTCTGGGACCTAATGGCCCCTTGAATTTTCAGCTTCTGGCTTACGGGGTGGGATGCCAAGCCAAATAGGAAACTACCCTGCCCCACGGGGGTCCATTATTTCATGGGAAACACAGCCAGAGTAACTGCTTTCTTATAAGCTGACATGTTTTAAGTCCTTAATATGTGCCTGGCACCGTTTTTGGTGGTTTACATTTCCTGAAATTAGAAATTAGAATTCATCTGTTCTTAGAACCATCCTGTCCCCCTTTGGCAGGGGAGGAGACTAGGGCACAGAGACGTTAAAAGTCCTCAGGGTCACACAGCTGAGCGCGGGGCGGTCCCTGTAGAGGCCCTGTTTTAGTGCCCTCATGCCACAGTGATGTGCTCTGAATTCATGGCCCTTCCTGCTTATGGGCCCCATACCTGCATAGGCGGTGTGGCGAGGCGCCTGGAAGGTTCTTAGTGAGCCCAGCCCTTGTGTGTTTGAGAATGAGGAGGGAAGCGCGTTTGGGGCAGGATGTTTTGAGCTGGGAGAGCAGTGAGTCCAAGGAAGGGCTAGAGGCTGGGACTGAAGAAGTGGTCATCTGTGAAGCAGGAATGTGGACTGGGGCTTCAGGGGAAGATGGGAAAGGAGAAGCAAGTTGGAGCCAGATTGCGGAGGGCTGTGCATCTTTTCATTTTTATTTATTTTGAAGATTTTATTTGAGAGAGAGGAGAACATAAGCAGGGGGAGCAGCAGGCAGAGGGAGAAGCAGGCTCCCCGCTGAGCAGGGACCCCCCCAATGCAGAGGACTCGATCCCAGGACCCTATGATCAGGACCTGAGCTGAAGGCAGAGGCTTAACCGTCTGAGTCCCCGCAGGTACCCTGTGGATGGTGAATCTTTATTGCACTTGTTAACAGTCCTGATCTCTTTACATATTAACTCACTTAGGGATTTTTGCTCATTATTCCTGTGTTCATAGATAAGCACGTGGAGGAACTGACCCAAGGTCACACAGCCAGTTTGTGGTAGAACCGGGTTCACACCCTGGTGCCTACTCCCCTGTTGGTAGGGTTCTTTGCCAATACCTGGCTCTCCCCATGGGCTTTGTTCACCTCTGTGTCCCCATAGCCGGGCACCCTGCCTAGCGTGTAATAAGCGCTCCATGAATGTGTCAAGGGCGTTGGGAAATGGAGAGCGTGACTTTGCTGGTCTGAGCGTTTGGGCAAGAAGGTGTAAAGGCAGACTAGTTTTGGCTGGAGTGGCTCATACTCCTCAAATTTTCCTGTTCCTGGTCTTCTGATTCTTTGTTGACAAGTATGTCTGTGATGCTGGGTTCACAGGTGTGATGGGCTGAGGGTCACCGGGCTTTGTGCTGTTTAAGGCTCTGAGCTGGCTAAGAAGTGACCTGGCCTGTGAGATCCTCAGAGTCTCTCTTCCCCTGTGGGCTCCATGACAGAGTAAAGGAACAGCCTTTTTTTTGTGCCACGGGCCCTTTTCTCCTTTGCCAGTCAGGTCTGAGGATTATGTTCCTCACATAAATACAAAGGCTCACAAGGAAACAAATCACACACACACATATATGTGTGAAGATTTTGTGATTATGTCTGTGTAATTCACTTTTTTAGCAAAATGAAAGTTCATGAGTTGTGATAAACCCACATTGTCATGTAACTGCCAGCTCCTTGGTCGAGATCTAGGACAGCCCCATCGCCCTAAAAAGTTTCCTCGGGCTTGCCCCTGCTTTGTGGTCAGCCCCTCCCTCCACACCCCCATCCCCTGGCAACCGCGGGTGTGTTTTCTGCCCCTATCACTTTGCCTTTTCCAGAATGTCACGTGAACACACCGTGCTGGCTGGCCTGTGTGCGTCTGACTTCTCAGACCTGCAGTTCAGCCGCCGCCTTGCGTGTGTCCAGAGATGCTCCCTTGTTTATGTTGCTCTGTGTGTTTGATGGCGTAGTTTTGCCCCACGTCGTTTTTCCATCGTCCAGTTGCAGGGCCCTGGGTTTGGGAAACCAAGTGTACTTAAACACAGTGAGCAAAAGATTAAAAAACAAAGTAAAAATATACGTACATTTCGTATGAAGACCTAGGAGCGGGTAGGCTGCCCCTGTAATTTTCTAGTCGTGATGATCGCACGCGATCGTGGGAGAGAGCTTCACCTGTGTGTTCGCAGGTCCGATTTCCAGTGACAGAGCCCCAGGTACTGCTCATGCTGTGCGGCGTGTTGCCTTCACTCAGTGACCGGCCGCGCTGATTTGAGGGAACACGAAGATGTGATTGTTTTCCTGTCCAAGTTCATGGACCTCTGGGTTCTAGCTGCAGTCTGTCCTTAGACCCCAGGTTAAAACCCCCAGTCCTATAGGCAGACGTTTGGAGCAAGGGTGTGGCATGCCTGGCTCTGTGCATTGAAAAGCCATGTATGGCCTCAGTGGAGAGCGGATTGGATTGTTGGGGCTCTGGGGGGCCCATAGGGTCACCCAGCTTGAAGGGAGGGGGCTGGGGCCGGGGAAGCAGTGGGTGAACTGAGGATCAGCCCTGGTGTCAGAGCCAGTGTGAGTTGCTGGTGGATATAATGTGGGGAGGAAGAGAGATGGGGAACCCCTCAAGGAGGATGAATGAGGACAGACAGACGGATGTGCTTCTGCGGAGTAAAGGCAGGTGTCATGGGTGACCTTTAGCCCCTCAGAAGCCTGGCTCATGACCGGCTTGGGGGGATGGGCCTTGGGATGCCAGCTCTGCTTCTCGGGGGGAATGACTGTGGCCTTTCTCCTTCTTTTGAGAAAAAGCGGTCTTGCCACTTATTTTCTCTCCCTGATCATTAAGTCATCTGCGATATGGAGTAATAGCCTCAGGTATCAGGAATGAAATAAAACCCCAGCCTCCCCCACCCACCGTCATTCTAACAAAGTTCCCTGCAGATGAGACCTATAGATAGAGGTAGATGACAGAACCTTCATCTCCTTAGGAAGGAGCGCAGTCCCCACTGTTCCCCAAGGGAGGAGAATTAGTCTGTCGAGGCTGGGGCTTCAACATAGGTCTGTCCACCTGTAAAGCAAGGGTCGGCCCACTACCCGTTTTTGGAAATAAAGTTTTATGGGCACTCAGCAGTGCCCATTCATTCTGGAAAAAGTGTATTTCTCTCTTGTAAACTGAGCTGCCCCCCGACTTCGCCGTCCTATCCCGGATCTACACATGGCGTGCCGAGATTCCCGCTGCTCTCACGTGAGGTGCTGTGGTCCTCTCTCGTGCACAGGTGAGGCAGCGGAGGCTTGGAGGAAATAAGTGGCTTTTCCAGGGTCCCCAGCAAGGCGAGAGCAGGACTGGTACTGGAGCCGGGTCCTCGCCGGGCTGTTTTTTGGCACCTCTGAGCTGAGAGCAGCCGTACTCTGGGACTGCCGTCTGCCGGGACTGTGGGATCCTGAGCCGTGGTCTTCTGACAACTCGTATGTTTCTCTCTCGCAGCTGCTTGCTACCTTTTTAATTCAACTCGAGAGAAGGAAAGGAGTCCAGTCCTCGGGGATCATGCTCACGTTCTGGGCTGTAGCCCTACTGTGTGCCCTTGCCATCTTGAGATCCAAAATCATGGCTGCCTTAAAAGAGGTAAGTGGTGGCCTTATTCCACATCTTCCCTTGGAAGAGATGTTTGCTCCTTCCAGCTTAGGTGGAAATCACATGTCACCATGGGAACCAGAGGATGGGTGCTACCTGGGCCCAGCTTCTTTACCAGGGATTTCCCCAGCTCATCTTGCCTTTGTTCTAGAACTTTCTTTCCTCGGGGCCCTACTTATCTGTGTAGCTTCAGGGGCCCGTGTGGGTTCTCCAGGGGTGGGAGCCACAGACAAATGCACACCACCCTCTGAGCCTCTGTCCGCAGTAAAACCGCAAGGCAGGTCGGCTCTGGATGCCATCGGTCTGGAACAGAGCTCAGTGAGGAGTGGTATTTGCAGAGCGGCTGCCCGCCCCCTCCTCGTGGAGCCCGATCCATACCTGTCCTCGTGTTACCTTGGTGCCATCAGTTGCCACTCTGGCTAAGAAGTGGCTCCAGTTGGTCGCCATATGCTGCTCCTGGGAAGCCAGAAGGGCGTGCTTTATCAGCTGCTACCCTGCTGTCCTCCACCACCTTCGAGCTCCTCGGTAACTGAACGTTGATTAAGCACCTGCAGTGTTCGGGACAGGCCATCTTTAGCACTGAGGGCAGCTGACATTTCTTGAGGTCATGTTTCTAAGGTGCCAGGCAGGGATTAACTTTTTTTTCCCCACGAGTAATCCCATTAACTGCTCAGAATTACTCCCACGGGGTTTCTGAGCCTCAGCGCTAATTGACATTTTGGGCTGGCGACGTAAGGGGCTCTCTTGACCTTTGTAGGCTGTTTGGGGTGGGGTGGGGTGGGCTGGCATCCCTGGCCTCCACCCACTGGATGCCAGGAGCAGCGCCCAAGTCAACGGTGAGCGAAAGTGTCCCCAGCTACTACCAGATGTTCCCTGGGAGGTGCTCCTCCCTGCCCGGATTGAGAACCGCCCACCCGTTTTTAGAGATCAAAGTGCAGAAAGGTTGAGAGAGTTGACAGCATCTGGGGGCCAGTATGAGGAGACCCAGGCCCTGCTGCCCCGGCCTCTGCAGGCTGCTTCCAGAAAGTGATCTTCTCTTCCTCCTCCCTCGGCTCACGTTTAGGATGCTGAAATCGACGTGTTTCGTGATGTCACTTTCTACATTTACTTTTCCCTCGTGCTGATGCAGCTCGTGCTGTCCTGCTTCTCGGACCGACCGCCCCTGTTCTCTGAAACCATCCACGACCCCGTAAGTGTGGTCAGAGACACGTGTATGTGTGTGCGTGTGAGAAAAATACTGCACCGTGCCAGCTCATGTGGATTAGACCTCTGTTCTGTGCCAGCATCTTCCGTCTGGGACCTCACTGCATCTTCCCCAAAGGCCCAGAGAGAGGGTGTATCATCGTCCCACTCTACAGATAGAAAAACAGAGGCCTAGCTCTGGCTAGGGACACTTAATGACTCATAATTGAATAATTCATAATTGTCAATTCATAATAACAATTCATAATAATTCATAATCACTTACCTGGTTCATAATTATAAATAGCCGTGTCTTGCAGGCTAGTAGGTTTTCTCATTTGATTTCCATAGTGACTTTAGAATATGTGAGCAAACATTTAGAAGCTAGAAAATTTCCCATAAATTCTAACTGTGCAGTTTTTCTAGAAAAATGAGGAGTTCTGGCAGTATTAGAACCATTATCCCCCACAGCAGCAGTTGACCTCAGCTGGGAGACATGTAGCCCTACCTTACCGCAATCCCCACCACTCCCTTTTGCATTATATAGTCTTCTTTCTTTTACGGTCTGTGCCTGGCCCCTGAGGGATTTGAGTTGGTCTGTCCTG
This sequence comes from Taxidea taxus jeffersonii, assembly GCA_003697995.1. Taxonomy (NCBI): domain Eukaryota; kingdom Metazoa; phylum Chordata; class Mammalia; order Carnivora; family Mustelidae; genus Taxidea; species Taxidea taxus. The sequence goes on along the minus strand of RCUC01001271.1, from coordinate 81,244 downwards.
TCAGTTTGAAGCACAGGGAAATCCGTTATGTACCTGCGGATATGAGCGGGATGATGGCGATAGGGCCAGTCTTCCTGCTGGTAGAATAAAAGGGAACATAGTCCTTGGCCGCTCCTGCCTCTGTTCTTGCTCTCTGTTTCCCCCGTGCCAGGCCCCGATCTGGGCGCAGGGCTGTGACAGTGAGTAAAGCACTTCTTGCCCACCTGAGGCCTGTGTTGTTATGGGGGTGAGTTGGGGGGTGGTGGACAAGGAGTAACCCGGGAGCCAAGTATTATCGGTCAGGTGGCAGTAAATCCAAAGAAGGAGAAGAAAGCATGGAAAGGAAATGGATATGTTGTTTGAAGGTCATGGGCAGTTTTGATGTGATAGGAGCCATCAAGGAAGGCCTCCCTCATGAAACCCCACTGGAGCAAGGGAGCGAGCTGAGCACATACCCAGAGGAAGAGTGGTCCAAGCAGAGGGCTGGCAAGTGCAAAGGCCCTGGGGCAGGAGCTGCTGTGAAGTGTCAAGGGAGCAGCAGGAAAGGCCAGTGTGGCTGGAGCAGTGAGAGGCTAGACACGGCTAAAACAAGGCATCCCTCAGGTGGGGACAGTTGCCTCTAGTCACATGAGCCATCGGATTTTCTGGGTGGGAGGGGAGACTTTGGAGCATTTATTTGATGCTTTGTTCATGGTTAGTCAACTGTTAACTGGACAAATTGCAGCCGGAGCAGTTTTCAGCTGCTGTGGTTCTGCTGGGCTTGGCCTGCACCTCAGCAAAGGGCCGAGGCTGCCTTTGTGGGTGATGGAGGCACCTGTGGGGAGTCTGCTCCGAGGAGGTTGACCCTTGCCACCATGTTTGTTAGAAACCTGTGTCCCGGTGTGTGTCCTGAGAGGCCCCATTCTTGGACTTCCCTGATCAAAGAGGAGCAGTGCTGGAGAAGTGTGCAGAGTGTGTGTGTGTGCCTGCGACACATTGGTGTTCGTCTGTTTGCACGAAAGTGTGTGTGTGTGTGTGCGTGTGCGCGTTCGTGTGTTCTTGTGCATGCGTATAAAGTTCTGGAGGGCAGCACCCAGGCCTGGGACACCCATTGGATCCCAGCTCACGCCTGGCACAAAGGAGGGGCTCCGAGGGCCTATGGCTGTTGGGTCTCCCCGGCCAAGTGTTCATGTGTGTGGATATGGATGTTTGGCCATGGCGTGTCCCCGTCAGGAAACTTTGATTAAATAAATAAGTAAATAAAATTAAATACATAAATAAATAAAATAAAAATTGTCAGGCCATGCTGTGGAGCTGGAGAGCACCAAGAACAAGTCATACTTGCCTGAGTGGCCACAGACCCCACTCTGCTCTGAGGGTAAACCGAGCCCGGGAGAAGCTGGCAGGGCGACCCAAACCTCACCTGGGCTCCCAGACTCCCTGTAACACCTGAGATTCCGCCTTCTGGAAGGGACTGTCTCACATGCTTTGGGCAGGGGGAAGGAGTTTCTGATTTCCCGTTCCCTCTGGGCATTTGGATAAAACTCCTTTTGCTTTTTTTACCTGGGTGCTTGCAGAGCTGGCTTCCTCTTCCTGTTGTACTGTCTGCGTTCCCGGCAGCCAGGGCTGCTCTGTCACACCAGGGCAGCTGGAGGCTGGGCTGCAGGGGGCTGGGACACCCCGACTCCTGTCCCCCACCATTCTTTTTTTTTTATTAGGAGTCGAAGCTTAGAGAAGATGATCAGGACTGTTAGACCCTAACTTACACCCTATGTCTGTTGGGGGAAGCGACAGGTGTCACGGAAAAGGAGCCTCTGATTGGAGTTGGGTAGACCCGGGGCTTCCTTTAGCCCTTCAGCATTCATTAAGCATCTGTCGTACCCTCTGCATGGTTGTGGGAACACAGCAGGGTGTGCAGTTGACGTGGTTCGTGCATCACTATGGTTATCTGCTACCCCATAACCTTGAATTTGGTTCCATAAAACAATAGCAGTTTATCCTTAGGTTTCCTCATCCTGGGCATTGCCCGGGCTCAACTGGGCGGCTCCCCTGCGGAGTCTCTCCGACAATAGCCAGCCTCGCTCATGTGTCTGGTGGTTAGTGCTGGCCCCCAGCCCGAGCCTCCGATGGAGTCCGACAGTCCACGTCTTCATGGCCTGGGTGACATCATGGTGTGGCGGCGCGTGTCTGAGAACGAGTGTTCCTAGACAGAGAGGGGGAAGCTGTGTCACCACTTATGACCCAGTCCCAGATACCCCATGCTGTCACTCCTGCCACACTCTCTCGATGGAGGCCATCCCAAAAGTCGGCTTGAGTTCGAGGGGTGGGGACATAACCCGCACCTCTAGATGGGGGCAAGGGCATAAGAAGAGCTTGTGGGATGGCCATAATTTGGAGAGTGCAGGTTACGGGGTAACCTCAGGAAGCTTGTGGCCTCACAGGGGACAGTCATGGATCGGGTGAGCAAACAGCTGTGCAACTCATCGTGAAGAAGCCTGGGAAGCCTGAGAATCAGGGTCTAGGACTTAGATTTGTGACTTCAGGCAAGTTCCTCCTCCTTCCGGAACCTCAGTGCTGCCTTCTTGAAAATGGGTCCATGTGGTGCTTGCGGCAGCCCCTTCCCCCAGGGATCTGAGGCCTGTGATGAGGAGAGGAGCGCACTGTTAGGTGCTTTCTCTGCCTGTCTCCCCTTCATCATCAGGGCTTGCATCAGAGATGCAGAGAATCTGGCCGCAGCTGCCCTCCTGAGGTCAGAGCCGCGGTCATAGGTTGCTTATCCTTGGAGGTAGTGGTCAGCCGTGCTCCCAGAGTGGCCTGGGTCAGGCGGGGTCTGTGGGGGGGAGCTGGTAGCACTGGGCTTCTCTGGGCTCTCTCCCGCTGAGTCACCGAAGCCAGCGTCTGCCCCAGCTGGCCCTTTGCCGTTTGCATGACTCAGACATCTGTTCTGGTCTTAGGTTTTTGGTGGGGCTGCTCCCCTCTCTCCTCCAGGCCTGGGGCTGCCTAGAATCTGGGAGTGGCTGACCAAGCCTCACAGGGCTCTTCTGGGATTCCTGTCTGGCCCAGCCTGAGATCCTTCGGCTTGCAGGCCCTGAGGCTCCTGCTTAGGGTGGGGTGAGAGGGAGGGAGGAGGTGTTTCCATTTACTTGGAGGCGTCAAGGGCAAACCTGGTCATAGCATAAACCCCGACTTCTCAAAGTGGGGTCATTGGACCAGCTGCATCAGCGTTCCCCAGGTGCTGTTAGAAATGCAGCCTTGGCCAGCTGAGCCCTGCTGGGTCAGAGTCTCACTTTAATAAGATCCATGGGTTGAAAAGCATTGGTTTAGCACATTTAGGAAAATCGCTCTGTTCATTTGGTGTAAGAGGCATTTTTAGCCCTGTCCGTAAATAAGGAATATAACACACCCCCCCAACCGCCAGTATTTTGCCGTGAATACGTCAAACTCGCAGAAAAGTTGAAAGAATGACACAGTGAGTACGCGTCTACTCACCAGTCTGATTTCACAGTTAACATTTTGTTAACCTTGCTTCATCACGTATCTGGCTGGCCAGCCGACCAGCCAGCCAACTGGCTGATTTTTTATTTTTTATTTTTTGGTAGCTGAAACTTAACTTGGAAATTCTTGGTATCCTTCCCCCAAACACTGGGCCATGCCAAGAGTTCCGTATCTGTTTAACAGTTCTGTTTTATTTTCTTAAAGCAGAATTAACGTAGTGAGATGCTGAATCTGACGTGACTGATGTGTGCTGATAAAGGAGTACCCCAAGCCCCTGGCAAGATCTAGAACATTACCAGGACCCCAGAAAGTTCCCTGCTGCCCCTCCTGGTTTGTCTCTGCCCTGCACACCCCAGAAGCAGCCATGGAGCATGGACTGTTTATGAAAGCATCGCAAACCCAGCGTTAAAGGCTTTTCCCCCTTCTGCTGTTGGTCGTTTGTAGTTCAGTGTTGTGTGGGACCCGGGAGTTGGGGGTGGTGCTCGGTGTCCCGCCAGACTCTGAGAACAGAAATGAATGAACTTGACCATCGAGGAGAGGGCAGTGGGCTGTGGGGCTAGCCAGTGGGCTCTGGGGCTAGGCACGTGCTGGGGGCGGAGGGGCTGGTGGAGGGGTTTCCAGCTCAGCCTCGGGCTCCAGGGCCAGCATCCAGGGGAGGAGAGGCCTGCATCCAGGGAATGAGACATTGGTCAGGCCAGCAAGGCTGCACGGGAAGGTCCTCCTGGCAGAGGACCGAGCGTGTGCAGAGACCCGGCTGTATACAGGAACCCGTGGGTGTTGGAGAGCTGCATTGTCTGCATGGCTGGGCTGGAGGGGCCAGGCAGCCGAGCGTGCAAAATCAAGGGTAGACCTGGGTGTCACCCTGAGAACTTGTGATCTTGACCTGATAGAGGATTCGCGGCATGGGGAGTGACACGCTCAGGTTGGAGGTGTTTTGGAGGACCTCCCCCCGCCCACCCCCCACCCCCGGTGTGTGGAACATGAGTGTGTGGAACATGAGGAGGCTGGTGGCACTTACAGCTGTTCCAGCAGTGCAGGCGGGTCAGGAGGGAGGCCGAGCTGGACAGTGCGTTGTTGCTGTTGTTTTAACATAGTCCATTCGAAGCAGCTCAGTAAGTCAGGACGGTGAGCCTCCCCTCATTGTAAGAGGAGAACATGGAGTGCCAGAGTGCTGGAGGGTCTTGCCTAACATGAAAAGCCCTTCTCCTGGGTTAGTGCACTTGGGTGTGCATCACATGGGAGGCCTGGTAAACCGCAGGCAACTGAGCCCCACCCCAGAGTCTGTGCCAGTAGATTTGGGTGGGACCCAGGTTTTGCTTTTCTAACAACTCCTCAGGCACCGTGGCTGCTGGTGATGGAGGGGGGTCACATTGGAGCACCCCTGCCCTCAGCCATGCTGCTATATCTCTCACCCCTTACTGCTGGGTGTGAAGGCAGTGCAGAGTGCGAGTTAACCGGCAGAATAGGCACCAGAAAAGTGGTGCGGGGACCCAGAGACCATGTGACAAAAAGACCAGAGTGCTGAAGGAGCCAGTCAGGGTCCCCAAACTGCCTGGGGTGAACTAATGAATGACCAATCCTCAAAGAACCAGTTCCTGGGGCTGTTGTACCAAATGGGGTTAAGCCGCGTGGTTTCTGGCCAAATTGGTGAGTGCTGGATACAGATGCCAAAGAATGTGGCTTTCTCTCTGCAGTGCGTACATCAGACTTTCTTCCCCCCCTTCCCTTCATCCAAGGCTTATCTGAGTTTTTCCTCCTTTCTGAGTGAATGGGGAGGGGTGTCCAGTAGTAAGTCTGCTCCTTGCTGGGATGGGAGCTGCTCTGCCCCAGCCTCAGTGGCTGGGAGGCCCCGAGGTGGTAGCTTTGAGAATGTTCTGCTTGGTTTAGGTTGAATGGGATGCCCTCTGGGTTCTCATCCAGCACCAGTGCCCTTTGTTTTTCTTCTTTAGTTATCACTTCTTGACTCCTGTGGACTTCAAGTTGTCTGTGATCATATAAGTCCTTCAGTATCAGGTAGGGACTTCCAGAAACCAGCTCCCAAATTTAGAGATTTCCTGCTCTGTGCTGGTGACGCGGGCCTTCTGTTGGCATGACGCAGCTTCTCGTAATCTGAAAATCCCCATTTGGAAGCAAAGGAGGGAGGAGGCGAATTGGACAAAGCTCTGGGAGCATGCAGATTACAAACTGTGAAATGTTCTTATAAATAATGCAATCTCATTGCATTTGCCGGGAGAATTTTCTCGCAGCAGCTGGGATTTTTCCTGTCCAGAGTGAGGATGAATCTTTTCCCTCTGGGCTGTTGTTTCTTTTTTTTTTCTTTTTTTAAAGATTTTTATTTATTTGACAGACAGAGATCACAAGTAGGCAGAGCAGCAGGCAGAGAGAGAGAGGAGGAAGCAGGCTTCCTGCTGAGCAGAGAGCCCTATGCGGGGCTCGATCCCAGGACCCTGGGATCATGACCTGAGCAGAAGGCAGAGGCTTTAACCCACTGAGCCACCCAGACACCCCTGGGCTGTTGTTTCTTACGGTCTCATGGGTACGGACTCCCATTTGTATCCAGGAAAGTGGAAGGGGAATGAACTTGCCTTTAATTCTGCAGTCGGAAGGTTGCTTCGGTCCTGCCCCAGGGCTGGAGTTGCATGATTTTGAGGATTTGGGGACCTCTCTCCTGTGTGCATATGCCTGACACCCGGGTGTTTACAGTGGGGCTTGTGGTGAATGAGTAAAAAACTTCGTAGCCTTGGAAATGAGAAAAAGACATCATACCCCGCCTGTGTGGGCAGGGGCTGACTTTGGGCCCGATCTTCGGGCTGATGCAGCCCCTCACAGGCACGGGACTTGGAAGTCTTGAGATGGGCACGGGCTGCCTCTCCCCCTGGGCATCTCTGTTCAAGGTCTGTAACTCGCACAGCGATGCTCCATATTGAAGCCGAGACTGAGAGAAGCCTGGGTTTGGAGGCAAAAGGCTATCGTTTGAGCCTTAGTTTTATGCCTTAGTGATCCGTGTTTCAGGGTGTTGGGAGCTGTGATGCGAGCAGAGCTTAACCAGCTCTCCAGTAGGGAGCCAGACGGTAGATACTTCAGGCTTTGTCGACCACGTGGCTCGTGCTGTGGCTGCCCCCCTCTGCCGTCGGGGCTCGGAAGCAGACACGGACAGTGTGTAAACGAGCGGACACCACCGTGTGCCAGTCGCCCGTACTGACACGCAGCCAGCCCGTGGGCCTGTCTCTGCCAGCCCTCGTGGAAAGCATCTGGTTCGGCACGCGGTGCGCCGTGGGGCTTCGAGAAGCAGAAGATGGTATCGTTACTGTTTCAGATTTAGTATTAATGCCATTACCACCGCTTCTTTCAGCTGTCACCCTGTGCCAGGTACTATTCTAAAGAATCTTAACATGTTTCATCCCGTTTAGTCTCCTCGCCAGATAACTTGGCCAAGGTCCCGTAGCTGGTAAGTGGCAGGACTGGGATTCAGAGCCTCCCTCTGATCTCCTTGCTGTTGGCTGCCTCTCGCGGAAGCAAGCCTCTGGCCCCCGTCTCTCTCTGGCACCTTCATTTTTCTTCTTCATTGTGGCTCTCCCGTTGATACTTAAATATTTATTCCCATCGGTTTGCTAATTGTCCATCTCCCCCTGCCCCCACCCCAGGTGGGAAGCGATATCAGGTGGGGACCGCTCCGGCTTGTCTGATGCATAGCTCTGCCCCCAGCCCTTAGCTACCTCTTGGCATCTAAGCAGGCCCTCCCTAAATATTTGCTTAAGAAATAAATGAGTCATTGTCAGCTATGCCCCACCCCCTTCCGTTTCCCCTTCCCCACTGGGACCCCACCTTTTCACCCTGGGGTGGAATCGGGCTACAGGGGTATTCGAGATTAACATGATAACCCACCCACCACCAGCCTCCTGAGCAAACACCACCGCCTCCCACATGAATAATGTTGCCACACCGGGCTGGAAAAGCTCCAGCTTACAGCACAGTCCTGTGGACTCAATCACTTGTCCCTCCTTGCAGTCGTGTGAGTTGGCTGAGCAGCTGGCACACCACTCCCAGTCTCCCAGAGTCCAAAACCGAGGCTTCGAGCTGGAGGCGCTTGCCCCACGTTGTTGTGCGAGAAAATGGCCTCCCAGGCATTTGAACCCGGGCTCCAAAGTCTGAACTCACTGTCCTTTAGGCTGGTCTGGAACACAGGTCTTTGAGGCAGACAGCGCCTGATTGCCTTATTAAAATTCTCCTGCGGGGGGCGCCTGGGTGCCTCAGTGGGTTAAGCCTCTGCCTTCGGCTTAGGTCAGGATCTCAGGGTCCTGGGATCGAGCCCCACATCAGGCTCTCTGTTCAGCGGGGAGCCTGCTTCCTGCTTCTCTCTCTCTGCCTGCTTGTGATCTCTGTCAAAAAAAAAAAAAAAAATCTCCTGGGGCCAGGGCCCCAGCCCACAGGCACTGATCTAAGCTGGTCTGGAGTGGGTGTTCAGTGGGTTCCCTAGGCTCAACTCTGGTGCAGGTGGGGCTGGGAGCCTCCTGATACCCCTGTGGTCCCTGCGTGGAGCCTGGTGGTTCTGGGCCCAGGATGCATGTTTTTGTCCATAGGGAAGCTTCTTGTTTAGCTTTTTTTCTTTTTTTTTTTTAAGATTTTTTTTTTTAATTTATTTATTTGTCAGAGAGCACAGGAGCGAGCACAGGCAGACAGAGTGGCAGGCAGAGGCAGAGGGAGAAGCAGGCTCCCCGCCGAGCAAGGAGCCCGCTGTGGGACTCGATCCCAGGACACTGGGATCATGACCTGAGCGGAAGGCAGCCGCTCAACCAACTGAGCCACCCAGGCGTCCCTCGTTTAGCTTTTTATGGAAGCTTCCACACATGTACAGAGGTAGACAGCAGCGTGTAACAAGACAGCCGTAGACTACCTTTACCCTGCACCTCCCTGCGTGAGTACTTCACTACCTGTCTCTGAAAGACGGGGAGTTGAACATGTTTAGTAACTTTTTATTTGGTAATAAACTCGGCTTAGCAGAGGTTGCATGAATAGAATTCCTGTGTGCTCTCCACCCACCTCTCCCAGTGAGACTGTCTGAAGATAAGGATTTTAAACAGTCCAATGGTGACCCCACTCTCTGGCCTAAAAGCATTCATAATAATCCTTGGGTATGGCCGAGTATTCTAGTAATCCTCTGTGGTTGCAAAATGGCCCATCGTCTTAATGTTCTGTTATTCATTCTTTGCTTATTAGCTTGACTGTATTTTGGCGGTGGGGGAGGGACAGAGGAGAGGGAGAGAGAGAGAATCTCAACCAGGCTCCAGGTCCAGCAGAGAGCCCGACGCCGGGCTTGATCTCACAACCCTGAGGTCATGACTTGAGCCGAAATCAAGAGTTGGAGGTTTAACCAACAGCCTTGCAGTTGCCCTAGCTGGACTGATTCTATGCAAAGACATTTCCCCTTTCTCTCTTTGGTCACCCTCTGGTGAAGTTCATTTAGAAAAGGTGGGGAACTTGCTGGGCTTCTGCCCTTTCTCTGTTTTCTAAGACAGTGGCTTGATTCACATGCGTCTTTGCATGAACGACACCAAGGGGTTACTCCCCTGTTTTGTCCCTCCAGTGTCACTGTGAGATTGTGTCTTTAATCAGACGTGATTGTCACAGTCATTTCTCCTTACTGGCCTGATGGCCGCTCACTTCATCCCTTTCAGGGCAAGTTCGGAGCCGCTTCTGGTTGTGGCTGAGGCCTTTTAACTCCACACGGCTTTAGCTTCCGTGGTAACAGGTGTGAGAAGACAGTGGGGGCTTATCTGAGACATTTCCTGCCAAGCCGCTTTGCCAAGGAGACTCTGGGAGCGAAAAGCAAACATAAAAACTTGATGTCCTGGTCTTACCCCAGACCAACTTGACTAGACTCTGGGAGGTAGGGACCAGGTATGGTGTTATTTTTAAAGCACCTGCAGCCTGGATGGAAAACCACTCTGGCAGACTGTGTGTGTTTCTGAAAAAATGCTAGAACATGGAGCAGCCTCCTCTGTTAGAGATCTCATTGATGCATGGTGACCCCTCCCTCCCTTGACTAAAGCATGTATTTTACAGTATAGATCTGAATGTTTTCAGTGTGGAAAGTTGGCCTTTGTGGGTGGTCTCTGAGACTCCATGCGGACATCCCTTTCCTGGTTGTGTGTGTGTGTGTGTGTGTTGTTGGGAGCTCATTTCTGTGCCTCTGGGAAAGAGGTTCTGTGAGAGCTTGCTTGGAATATGTTGATGACTTGTCTTTGCCCTTGGGATGAAGACCAGAATCCCTTACATGGCCTCTAGTGTAGACTGCTCAGCCCCTTCTTGGTTCCCGGTATGGGTTATGCTCCCTTCTGCCATAGGACCCTTGTACACACATACACTCTTGCTGCAGAGACCGCCTTGCTCCCCCCCTTTCCTTGTTTTCCTCTCCTCAGTTTTCAGACCCCAGCTCAGGGATGCTTTCTCTGACCTTCATCCTCTGGATCAGCCCCCATATGCTTACTGGCTCTCTTGCTGTGATCTCACTAAGATACCAGTGACCTCACTGGTACACTGACCCAGCTTCAGGGGACGATCCTCATGGCAGTTGAGGTTGTGTGTTTGCTCACAGGACCATTTGATTAATGTCTCTTTCTGCAGCCTGCTAGGGACTCGCCGTCTGTGTCCTCTGCTTCCAGCGGGGGAGCCTGGCAAGACCATTCCATCCCTCTGCTCTTCTGTTTCTTTAACTCCAAAGTGAGGATGGTGCTTTTAACTCCTTCCTAGGGTGGTTGCAAAGATTACACGAGATCATGTGTGTAAAGCACTTACAGCAGAGTTAGCCGGTACAGAAGTTAGCAGGTGTTACTATTACTCTAGTGCACTGCAGGCTTCCTGAAGGCAGGGGTTGTGTGTTGCTCAGATTTATACACCTCGTGCTGGGCATGTAGCAGGTGCTCAGAAAATACATGTTGAATGAACGAATGAAATAGGACTAATAGTAATTCCCACGCCCGTAAGGTTCTATGGATGAGTCAGTGAATGAATGGGGTAACGGGCAAACTCCCCAGGTTGCCGTGGAAATGAATATAAGGCACGGCGGGTAAGTGGCGTACTCTGTTGCTTTTGCACACAGTAGACACTCGGGAAATATTTCCTGGATAACACTGGCGAGCTGCCATGTGTTTCTTTGAAGGTCACTGGGGCTCAGGAGAGAAACCGTTTTGGGATGCAAGTCATTGGCGTGAGGGGGGCTGCTGGTCCTTTGAGAGTAAGAGCACTCTGCTCACTGCTTGTTGCTGAGCGCGCCTAGAGGAGAAGTTTAATTGATCATTTCCTGTTTCTTCCCACCCGGTGTGTTCTCTCCACTAGAATCCCTGCCCGGAATCCAGCGCCTCCTTCCTTTCCAGAGTCACCTTCTGGTGGATTACAGGGTAAGGCCAGGCTGGTGTCTCGGGCCCGCTGTCCCTCTGTCAGCCCTTCATCGCACGTGCTGAGCATGCCTGCCCTCAGCCCCGGGGCTCAGATGTGGACCCTGTGCCCATGTGCACGGACTTGACGCGTGAATCATAAATGGCTTGCAACACCTCTGTGCATGGCTTCACCCAGGGCACTCAGAAGCATGTGCTCTTGGCTTTCAGATTTGGGTTGTTTTTTATTTTTTCTAACATCAGGTTAATTATAGTTGTTGGCAGAGAAATAAAATTGCCATTAGATGAATAATGCACATGCCCTGTAAGAAATGTGGGTACAAGAAACAGGCATAGATCCACAACCAGAAACCTCCAAGGCACCTGCTCACTTTAGGCTCCCTTCTTGTCCTTTTTTTCTACACATTTCTTCCTGCACGGTGTTGCATCTTACCCAGGATTATATGAATCCCTTTTCCCCCGTAAGCACTGTTCCTTGTCCTTATAAACTTTGCACAGACATCTTTTTTTAAAAATTAAATATTGTTCACATTATCAGTTAAGGAACATCTTGGGGACAGTTGGGGTAATTGGAGTGTGACTGCAGGTCATGCCATCCTTAGATTTCTGATTTTCATGAGTCGCTCTCTGGCTTCTGTGAGAGCATGCCCTTTTTCTAAGGGGGACATACAGTAACAATGGGGGTGCAGGCATGCTGCGTCCACAGCCTCCGCTGAAGGGGTTCGGAGAAAAAGTCTATGTGTATATTTATAGGTAGAGAGAAGAGTACAGCAGATGTGGTAAGATGTTAGCAGCGGTGAGCTGGGGGAGGGTAGGTAGGGGTTCCGGGTGCAATTCATGTGATTTTTCTGTAAGTTTGATGTGATTTCAAAACAAGTTACAGTGATAGGTTTATGTTATTTATGGAAGTGTCCAAACACGTAGAAAGCTAGTCTAATCAAACTCAACGAACTTTTTCTTGGGATTTGACAATGATTACTGCTTTGCCACTGAATCTTAAAAACATTTTTTTAAAGTAAATGGGAGCCACTGCAAAATCTGTATCCTGAGTATTCTGTGTCTTTGAAAAACGGAGCCATGTTTCCTGGGTGACCTAACAGAATTAGCGGTGATGATTTAATATGCCCAGATGTCCCGTGCATCTTGCAATTTTCCTAAGTGCATGCTTAGGAAGGGTCATCGTCCTCTTGCTGCGATTCTCATCTCCTTCCCATGGTGTTTTGGCCCCAGGCTGATGGTCCGCGGCTACCGCCAGCCGCTGGAGAGCACTGACCTCTGGTCCCTGAATAAGGAGGACACGTCAGAGCAAGTTGTGCCCGTTTTAGTAAAGAATTGGAAGAAGGAGTGTGCCAAATCCAAAAGGTAAGTGCGAGTCTCTTGCCACAGGGAAGAGCCGGGCATTCTCTAGGACCACTGGGTCACCCCCTTTCCTGCCACCACGGTGCAGAATGGTGGCGGCATCCCCTCTTACAGGCTTCGGGGTCCTGGGCAAGCCGCCTCACTCTTCCTAGCCGTGGTCGGCTCATCTGCAAAATCCAGGAAGAGTCTTCCACGTAGCTAAGGCAGTCTGGGTAGACAAGAGCGAAAGATTGATGCTGTTCGCTTGGGCCCTTGGCAAGTGCGTGCCTGGGGTGCACAGCCCCGCCCTGCCTGAGACAGTGGCACCTTGCCTGTCTCCCTGGGGGCGTCTGGCCTCCTGAGTGTTCTTGCTCTTCTCAGTGTTTTGGCTTCGACACACCAGATCCATTGCTTCAGCAGGTGTTCTGCCAAGGAAGCCCTCCCCCAGGGTGCTTTGGACTGTGCTGCATTTAAAAATAAAATAGACTTTAGTTTTTTTTTCTTTAAGATTGTATTTATTTATTTATTTATTTGACAGAGAGAGACAGCAAGAAAGGGAACACGAACGGGGATGGGGAGTGGGAGAGGGAGAAGCAGACTCCCCACTGAGCGGGGAGCCCAGTGTGGGGCTCGATCCCAGGACCCCGAGATCATGATGTGAGCCAAAGGCAGATGTGCAACGACTGAGCTACCCTGGTGCCTCTAGACTTTAGTTTTCACAGTGGAAGGCACAGAGAGTTGTGTGTAAGCACCTCCCCCATACATAGCCTCCTTTGTTATGAGTGTCCCCCAGCAGAATAGGATATTTTTGAGAATTGATGAACCCATGCTGATGCATTATGATCACCCCGAGCCCATAGTTTGCATTATGGGTCACACTTGGTGTCCTGAATTTTATTTTATTTATATATCTTTTTAAAGATTTTTTATTTATTTATTAGAGAGCATGCATGAGCAGAGGGAGGGGCAGAAGGAGAAGAAGACTCCTTAAGAGCAGAGAACCTGATGTGGGGCTCGATCCTAGGACCCTGGGATCATGACCTAAGCCGGAGGCAGACACTTCACCGACTAAGCCCCCCAGGCGGCCCGGTATCCTGAGTTTTAGACACTCTTGCCACATGAGCTGCGTGACATCCCGTGACCTCTTACCAGGTTATTTTGGGAATCAGGCCAGGGCCTCCCCGGCACATACTTGATTTCATCAAACCTACGACGTCCTCAGTTACGTGAAACAGCATTGTGTTACTTGCTGGTAAGAAGGGGAATTGGCTGTTACAGGAGGGTAGATCATGGGCCTTGGCCTGTGTCCTGTGTCCAGAGGAGGCAGTTGAGGACTTACGGGTGACGTGCGGGTGGTAGAGGGTTGTGGCAGGAGCAGAACCAAAAGTGGCTGTCATTCCTTCTGTGGTTTATGGGGTGGGCCTCTTGTTGACCTCTTAGCTCTGGCTGACGATGGGGTCAGCCTGCTGTATGGGATCTCTCACAGACCAGTTGTCCTTCTGGGAGAAGAACCCTGCACTTGGAGGTCCAGTTGCCAGAACACCCGGGTTATAGATCTTCGATCAGGCCTGGTTGGGGCTGGGAACTGAGGATATTCGTCCTGTTGGCTACTAGGACACCAGCAGAGGCCCTTGTGCCGCTGAGCGGGTGGCCCATTCGGGGTAGCCACGGACACGGGAGAGGTTGTCTTAGGGCAGGCAGGTCGAGCTGTAAGCCTCTGTGGGCGGGCATTGCGAGATGGGCGGTGTTCTGGGCACGTATGGCTCCTCCTGAATCTGGTGCCCGTGAACCCGTAGGAGGTTCTCAGGCAGAGGCGGATCCCTCGGTCCACCCTTCTGGGTGAGCAGGTTACTGCAGATGGATTGGGAGAGGTTGCCTCTGAGGCTCCGCGGAAGGAGGACCAAGGGGGACCAGGCTTGAAGGAGAACCCTGTCTGTCACCGTCCTGGCCCTTAACTGATTCATTCAGCAGATCTGATGTCTCCTGCTGCTGTGCGGTCAGTTCAGGCTGTCTGTGTTCAGACTGTGGGACCAAAGAGACCAAAGACGCTCCTTGTTTGGGGCTACCTTACCTTCCATATAGGAGACAGGATGGAGTCGAACATACACTGACGGGGAAAGTTTTGGAGAGCATTACATTTTATGAGATTATAGCAAGGAAGTGGGGCAAGCAAGGGGCTGAGGAAACTGATAGAGACGCCATGGTTGGGGATAGACTCACAAGGCGACATTTGAGCAGAAGTTCATGTTGAAGAAAGTAGTGACCCGCGTCCATGTGTGTGGGAAGGGCTTTATGGTTAGAGGGAAGAGCTCATGCAAAGGTCCTGAGGTAGAGGTGAGTCTGGCATGCTTATGGAGAAGTGGGCCTTCTCCATCAGCGGGATCTGAGTGCTGTGGCCTAAGTGGAGTATGTGAGGGGCAGAATAGAAGGAGGTAAGGGAGGAGAAGCATTTGCGAGGGTCTCATCAGCCGAGCTAGTGCTTTCAGGTTTGATCGTAAGTGCAGTGAGAAGTCAGAGGGGGGTTTTGTGCAGGACAGTGGCATGTCCTGAGTTTTGTTTTTTAACCAGTGGGGCTGCCCTGGGGAAGGTGAGGGGGGCGGGCAGGGAGACCAGGGTGGGGCCTTAGGGGGTGCCCCAGAGCCCCTTTTTGCTCAGAGGGCTTTCTGACAGTTCAATGTGATAAACATCATGGGTAAACCCTGTCATCGTCCTGGGTAAACCCCAGGCAGGTAATACCGCATGAGTGGCGTTGCTTCATCTGGACGCAGCACCGGGCTAGGCGTTCCCATCTTGCCTGGCAGGATGTGGTGAGCCCTGGCTCCTCCGGCTTCAACATGATCCACCCCCAGAGGCCCTGGCTCTCTCAATACCTCATCCCTTAGGGGTTCTCAGCTTGGGGGTTCACTGCCTTATCATTCACTCTGTCTCTAGAGGCACAAACCAGATGGGCACGGTGGACGAAAGGAAAGTCTTCTTCTCAGCTGGGATTTCTTGGTGTGGCCCCTTGTGGCCAGGCCTCTTCACTTAGCTGGGGAACAGGCTGCGGGTGGGAGGGAGAATTTACAGAGGGGCCCTGGCAGACCGTATGGGGTGATGGATATGTTCATCACCGTGATTTTGCAGACAGTTTCATAGGCCTATGTATCCATGTAGGTCAAAATTCATCCATTCATACACTCCTAATATGTGCAACCAAGCATATATCAGTTACACCTCAATGAAGCTATAGATGTTTTTTAAAAAGTAGAAAACAGGGTGCCTGGGTGGCTCAGTGGGTTAAAGCCTCTGCCTTCGGCTCAGGTCATGATCCCAGGGTCCTGGGATCGAGTCCTGCATCGGGCTCTTTGCTTAGCAGGGAGCCTGCTTCCCTTCCTCTCTCTGCCTGCTTCTCTGCCCACTTGTGATCTTTGTCAAATAAATAAATAAAACCTTTAAAAAAAAAATAAAGTAGAAAACATGCTTAAAGACCAGGTGGCCATTTTTGCTTAATTGTCTCTATTTTGTAAAGGAATGCAGACAGAAAATACCAAAAAATGACACCAAGCGCCAGCATATGTGTGCTGAGCGGTGGTTCTGAACCTTGCAGACTCACTGTTGCCTTGATACAAAGATTTTCCAATGTCAGTACAGTTATTTTAAGGTAATAGATCAGTAAAAATAGCCCACCGACATAGCTAAAATTAACTAAACAGCTAAAAAATTAACAACATGCTCTCACTAGACTTCTAAGGAAATCTGAAACAGATTTTTCATAAGACAACGTGTATTTCAGCAAGTAGATGCTCAGGCGCATGCGCGCTGGGAGAACAGGGAGTCTCTGCTTGTCCCAAAGGGGAGGGTTCCCTGTGACAGCTGCAAATCCCTCCCCATCTCCCGACCCACCATCAGTTGCCCTTACAGAAGAGGTTTTGCAGAGTCGTGGCCATTACTTGGCTAAATTCTGAACGAAATACAGTCTCCCCTTCTTTTCAATAATAGTTACATTCCTGGGGGCACCTGGGTGGTTTAGTGGGTTAAGCCTCTGCCTTCGACTCAGGTCATGGTCTCAGGGTCTTGGGAACGAGCCCCGAGTTGGGCTCTGCTCAGCGGGGAGCCTGCTTCCCCCTCTCTCTCTGCCTGCCTCTCTGCCTACTTGTAGATCTCTTTCTCTGTCAAGTAAATAAATAGAATCTTTAAAAAAAAAATAGTTGCATTCCTGAAAAAAATTCAAGGTGTATTTAAACTTAAAACTACAAAATACACTGTGGATATTATGGATTTATGTCTGAAAATGGAGTTCGATTCCAGACCTGGGTGATTTGGGGCAGGCTTTTCAACCTACGTAGATTCCTGTTGGGCTGTTTTTGGGGGACTAAAGGTCCTTAGGTCACAGAAGGTCTGGTATCTGGCTTAGTCGCTGATAATCAGAGAATGTGGCATTTGCAGAACAACCCCCTTTGAGAAGCTCTTTTTTTGAGGAACAGAAAGCACTGTAAAAAAAAAAAAAAAAGAAGAAGAAGAAAGAAAAAGGAAAAATACTTCAAAAAAGGGTAGGATGGTAGGGGAAGTTTGAGTCATTTGCATTCATAAGCAGCACATTTAAAATCCTGCCAGGACTACCAATGGGGTGGGATGGAAGGGGGACCCTTGCCACTCCCACTGTGGTTCCCGAGACTGTCCTTCTATATATCCTTAGCACAAAGAAGAGTGAAAATGGGCCCCAAGTTTGTAAAATGCATTCTGTGCATTTGTAGGTTGTCTGCCCTTCTGTGTTATATTGGATATTTGTTATGGGTCAAAGATCACAATGCTCAGAGGACACCCAGAAATGTAGAAATTTCAGTCACGCTGATACTTTTTTAAGTTTAAGATTTGGCCTTTCCTAAAGCCTTCATGACAGATGACAGAGTCCTCAGTAGTGCCTTGCTGCTCTTTGGTTGGTTCAAGCCCCCTGCTGTCTGTTCCCAGTCCTGTTCAGGTCACCCTGAGGTTCTCACTGGTTCCGAGAAAGGGCTACCAAACCTCATTTCCAGTCCTTAGCTCCAGGCGTTGCTCATCCTATTCCCTCCGCCTGGAGCATCCTTTCTTTCTCCTATCCTGCAGGTCACTGCTGTGATGTCACCTCCCCAGGGAAGCCCCCATGATAGCACCAGTAAGAGCCTTTTTTTTTTTTTTAAGATTTTATTTATTTATTTGACAGAGATTACAAGTAGAGAAGCAGGTAGAGAGAGGAGGAAGCAGGCTCCGTGCAGAGCAGAGAGCCCGATGCGGGGCTTGATCCCAGGACCCTGGGATTATGACCTGAGCCGAAGGCAGAGGCTTTAACCCACTGAGCCACCCAGGCACCCAGCACCAGTAAGATTCGTGTGAAGTCATGCTTGCTTATCCTTTCCTCTCATGGGGCTCTGTGATAGTGGGGCTCCAGGTTTGACCCAGAACATGTGTTTAGTTCATTAGTGGACAAGTGACTGATGGGCATCTCTGCCCACATTGGTATCTGATCTACTAAGAAAGGCCCATTTTCTTCCCAGCCTTCAGCTCACCCACCCCTTTCTGTTCCTTTGCTCTGGATGGTTTTCTCCTGACTCAGACCTTTCCCCTCCAACTTTCCTTTCCCCTCTCAGCCAGAGCTCGCAGATGCCTGGCTTGCTTCCTCTCCGGTCCTGGAGCACTTCCCTCCTTTGTGGGCCTCTTGTTAATGGGATAGTTTTCTTTCTTAATTTGGCCTTAGCTGATCCTTCCCACCGTTCTTGACCTTGACCATGTCCACCCAGGCATGAGCTTTCCTCCTCTCTGCCTGCCCTGGACCTTTTCCCTGGCCCTTTGGCACCTGTCTCTTGGCCACTGGGTCACCAGCAGCCCATGCAGACCCAGGGCTGGTCTTGTTTAGGAAGTGGTACAGAGAATGAACAGGGGAGGGCTGAGCCACTCCCTTCCTCTCTGCCTAGCCCTTTCTTCCTTGCCAAGGAGGCCTGCATGTGCTAAAAGTAATTATACTAAAAACCCTAGTAGGAAAAGGGCAGCTTTAGGGCAGGTCAGTAAAGGGAGTTGGGAAGGTCTTGCAAAGTGACATTGACAATGTGGTTGGTGGAATAATGCACAAAGATGTCCATGTCCTGACCCCTAGAACCTTATATGGCTGAGGGCCTGATACGATCATTGGGTCCTTGTAAAAGGAGACAGGAAGTCAGGGGGTGGGGGATGGGGGTGGGGAATGCTCTGCAGCTGTAACTGGCTTTTACTGGAGGAAGGGGCCACAAGCCTGGGAATGTAGGAGGCTTCTAGAAGTTGGAAAAGACCAGGAAACAGATTAGAAGGAATGTAGCCCTGTGGGCCCCCTTCAGATTTCTGACCCCCAGAACTATAAGACCATAAATTCGTGCTGCTTTAAGCAGCACAATGTGTGGTAATTTGTTACAGCACACATAGGAAGTTATACAACTTCACACCGAGTTTAGGTTTTATTCTGGGTGCAGTGGGGAAGCTATGAGTTGAAGTAGGAGGATGTGTTTTTAGGAAGGTCCCACTGGCTGCTGTGCAGGAACTTGAATGTCAGAGAACAAAAGAGGGAGGAAATGCAGGAGCAGGAAGGAGGCTCCAATGGTGGTCATTTGCATGGGTCAAAGGCTGTGAACATGGGCAGAGTGGATGGATCCCCACACATATCTTGGGTGGGGACAGACAGGACACATGCCTGATCAACCCAGAGCATGGAGGAGATTCCCATGTTTCTGGTCCTTTTCTGGGGTGGGGAGTGAGCCAAGGCAGGTTGGAAGGCTGTGCCTGCTAAGAGAGAGTGTCAGGTAATTTAAATAGTCAAGTGCGTGGCATCAACATGACAAGGGAGAGCCTTCTGAAACTGAATGCCGTTCAGTACACTTACGCCATGGAAAGATCCCATAAATTGCAGATACTTGGTTAGGTGAAGATGAAGCACGTGTTTTGGTGGCGGAGCACACGTTGGGCCATTTGAAGATGTTGACTTGACTTTAATTTGGAGGCCAGAGTTAGGAGGTATGTCTTTGCTGTGCAATATGTTACCCCAAACCTAGCAGCTGAGAATGACAGTGAACATTTACTATTTCACATGGTTTCTCTGGATCAGGGGTCCAGCCTAGTGGAGTGGTTCTGGGTCAGCGGCTCCTGAACTCGCACTCGGCCTGTCAGCTGGGGCCGCATCATCCTAAGGCTCGACTGGGGCTGTAGGCCCTGCTTTCTGATTGCACATGGCTAGTAAGTCAGTGCTGGCTCTTGGCAGCGTCTCGTCATGGGGGCTCCTCTAGTGTCCTCCTTACATGGCAGCTGGCTTTGTCCAGAATGAATGATCCAAGAGAGGGCAAGACAGAAGCCAGTGTGTTTTCTGTGACCTAATCTTAGAAGCGCACTCCACTGTTTCTGCTATATCTTCAAGTGGGAGGGGACTGTGCTGGGCCCTGTCCGAGGGCTCCAATTTCTCACATTCTTGCAGACACTTGTTATTATCTGGCTTTTTGATGATACCCCTTGTGGGTGTGAAGTAATACTGTTCTGTGGTTTTAGTTTATGTTTCCCTGATGATGAATGATGTCAAACAGCATGTCATGGCCATTGGCATATCCTCTTTGCCCTTCTTAATTTGGGTTTTTTCTCCTTATTGTGTGGTAAGAGTTCTTGACATGGTCTGGTTACAAGTCCCTGATCAGATATTTCATTGGCAAATATTTTCTCTCATTCTGTGGGTTGTCTTTTCACTTTCTTCATTGATACATGACACTTTGTCTTTGTCTTTTGATACATGATACTTTTTAAATTTTTCTATTTTTATTTTTTTAAAGATTTTATTTATTTATTTGACAGAGAGAGAGATCACAAGTAGGCAGAGAGGCAGGCGGGGGGTGGGGGGCGGGGAAGCAGGCTCCCTGCTCTGCAGAGAGACTGATGCAGGGCTTGATCCCAGGACCCTGAGATCATGACCTGAGCCGAAGGCAGAGGCTTAACCCACTGAGCCACCCAGGCGCCCTGACACTTTTTTTATTTTGACAAAGTCCAGGGGATCTTATTTTTTCTTCTATTGCCTGTGCTTTGGGTGTCATGTTTCAGAATCCACTGCCAGATGCAACGTCATGAAGATTTTCACCTTTCCTTATTTATTTAGGAGAGAGAACGCACATGCATGCGTGCAAGCTGGGGGAGGGGTAGAGGGAAAGAGAATCTCAGGCAAACTCCCAGCTGAGCATGGAGCCTGCTGCTCCATCACATCTGTAGATCGCTGTAGGCCTTGCACTTTTCAGCACCCTTCATGTGTATTAACCCTTAATTTCCACAGCAGCTCTTGTGAGCCGGATTCCACTTGTATCCTTGTTTAACAGGTGCTGAACCTGGGCTGTTAGGGAACTTGCCTGAAAGTCACACAGCTGGCCGGCCAGGGCCCTGAGTCGGTGCTCTGAAGCAGCATGCTAAGCTGCTTCTCTGCAGTGACTGGCTTTCTTGGGCCGGTCTCCCCGAAGGGTGGGTGTTCTGGGCCTCTCCCCTGGCCAGCTGGCAGAGTCTCCAGGAGATCCCACAACCGGTCCACACTCCTTGTGTTCCAGGCAGCAGGCGAAGATGGCGTATTCCTCCAAGGACCCCGCCAAGCCGAAAGGGGGCTCGCAGGTGGATGTGAGTGAGGAGGCTGAGGTTTTGATCGTCAAGTCCCCCCAGAAGGAGCGGGAGCCATCTCTGTTCAAGGTGTTATACAAGACCTTTGGGCCCTACTTCCTCATGAGCTTCTTATTCAAGGCCCTCCATGACCTGATGATGTTTGCCGGCCCAGAGATCTTAAAGTAAGACCCCTTCCCTCTCAGCTGGGCAAGTCTTTGTGTTCTTGACCTTCCACTGGCAGTACTCCTAGCCTCTGCCTTAGGGTCATGTGGGGTGCCCCATGGGCTTAATTACTGCCGAGCCTCTCTGTCTTCACCCACTTTGCCCAATACTTTGCTTTGACACCATCTGAACTCAGACCAATTTGGTTGCAAGTAACCGAAACCAACTTCCCCTGAAGCCAGTGGAGGAGGAGAGAGAAATGTCTAGGGAAACCGAGAACAAGAAAATGAGCCAGGTGGCGTCAGACTGCAGCCTGAAAACAGAAAGTCACAAGGAGGTCCCCTCCCTCCTCTCTCTGTTTACCTCTTTTTGTCTCTGGGGGGCCACCCGCTCTTCGTTTTTGCCTTCCCACCTTTGCCTAACATACTCTGGTCACCTGCGGGTGGCTCTCTGGTGATGAGCCAGAGCAGCCGGTACGAGAAGCCACCTGCACCTGCTCGGGCAACCTGCACGGCTCCATCACCCCTGTGGGTTTGTTTTTCTCTGCATAAAATGGCAGGAATAACACCCGCCTCACCTGGCCCGGGGAGAGTCGAAATACGGCAGTGGAAGGACTTGTTCCCTGCGCGTGTGCGTCAGGCTCCGGTCCTTCCGTCCTTGCTCCCTCAGGTTGCTCATCAACTTCGTGAACGATCAGAAGGCCCCAGACTGGCAGGGCTACTTCTACACCGTGCTGCTGTTCGTCAGCGCCTGCCTCCAGACCCTCGTGCTGCACCAGTACTTCCACATCTGTTTCGTCAGCGGCATGAGGATCAAGACGGCCGTCATTGGTGCTATTTACCGGAAGGTGGGTGGGGTTTCAACCGGAAGGTGGGCGGGGGTTTCAGCCGGAAGGTGGGCGGGGTCAGCCGGAAGGTGGGTGGGATCTCCTGGAAGGCCTGTGAAGGCCTGGCCTCACACCCAGGGGGTCACATTGACGTCTCCCGCTGTATGTAGCCTCGGAATCTGTGGGGACCTGGGTGGGGCCCCCCCAAGGCCACCGTGAGGATTTCGAGCCCAGCTTCTGGAGCAGTAGCAGGAGGCCAGCCCGCATGACCGCAGCTGGCCAGGGTTGCCCATCGGGCGTGAGACTTTATCAAAGCTGATGTGTAGCATGTCCTTGAGGCATGTCAGCCAATTGGAACGGAGTGTCTTCGGTGGCATTCCACTTGGGAAAACGCACGTTCACGCTGTCACTGCCATTGATACTCCATTTGAGCTTGTTCTAACTCTCCCTTTGAACTGAGCAGGCGGTCCTTTCCCTGGATAGTGGAGTGCTTGGACATTAGGCAATCCAGCTTTAAGGGGATTTCTTGGTTCCTTCGATTTCTTAGCTTCTGGTGTGAAGACACTGCTTGGGCCCGTGGGTGGAGAAGAGACTGCCTGCCTAGCAGGTAGTCAAGAGAGATGGGCCAGTTCATTGGTTCTGAGTCTGCAAGTTGGACTCGCCTGGAGAACGTCAACAACTCTCACTGCCCGGGCTGCACTGCAGACCGACAAAATCAGGATCTCTGAGGGTGGGACCTAGGCACTTTTATTTCTTAAATTCTCCAGGCAGTAGTGTGAAACCATGTTTGAGAATCAGGACAATTTTATCCTTCCAGGGGATGTTTGGAAGATGTCTGGAGATGTTTTCGATTGTCCTAACCAGAGGTGGAGGTGTCTAGTAGGTAGAGGCCAGGGATGCTGGTGAATGCCCTATAAGGCACAGGCCAGTCCCACAAAGACGTATTTAGCTTCAAATGTCAGTAATGACAAGATTGGGAAACCCTGAATTTGACCTTGCTCCTTGAATGTGATCAGCATCTGCATCATATGGGAGTGTGTTAGAAATGCATTGCCCCAGGCCCCATACCCCAGTCCTACCGAATCTGAAATGACACTGTAACAGATTTCCCCGGTGGTGTGTGTGCACCCTTCAGTGTATGAAGCCCTGGTTTAGGGGGTCTTGGGGTCCCTTCCATATTGCAAAAGTCAGGATAAGGCAGGGACCCTCATTGATAAGAGCTGGGGCTTTGGGATGGAACCTACGAGCTGGAAACGCAGATAAGGTAGGAAGGCAGGAGAAAAGAGAGTGGGTTTTCTGTTCCTGAGCTGTGTTCTTCTTCCACATGGACCTGGAGGGGAGGTTTCTGCCTGCCAGACTCACCACCTTTCTCTCTCCATTTTCCTGCAGGCCTTGGTGATCACCAACTCAGCCAGAAAGTCCTCCACTGTTGGGGAGATTGTCAACCTCATGTCTGTGGACGCCCAGAGGTTCATGGACTTGGCCACATACATTAACATGATCTGGTCAGCTCCTCTGCAAGTCATCCTTGCTCTCTACCTCCTGTGGCTGGTGTGTATTTGACATTGTTCCCCTTGTGCAGAGGGAGGGAGCATCTCACGTGGGCAGTGGGGGTGAGGGAGTGGGTGTCGGAACCTCTGTTATTCACTGGGGTTCTTTTTTCTTGACATCATTCACACTCTATTTTCTGGTTTGTTGGACAATTTCTGGTGTCATATCTGTTTTCTCGGTTATTGGATTTATGCTCCTTTTGATGGCCTCATACTTGTTTGCATTTGTGTCTTTGACAGTGTACGTAATTAACAGCCTTGTACCGTACACACTATATTTCTCCCACTGTATCTTCTCAAACAGTAACAAAATTTCTTTATTCACTAGCCCTGAATTGTGTTGGTCAAGATTCTCTGAGTTGCAAGGGATAGAAATCCATTTTAAAAGGGATGGTAAGCAGGGTGCCTGGGTGGCTCAGTTGGTTAAGCATCTTCCTTTGGCGCAGGTTGTGGTCTCAGGGTCTTGGGATAGAGCCCCGCATTGGGCTTCCTGCTCAGCGGGTAGTATCATTCTCCCCCTGCCCCTCCCTTCTGCGTGGACTCTCTCTCTCTCTCATATGTACATGCTCTCTTTTTCAGATAAAATCTTTAAAACAGGCTGAGCTTGTAAAGGGAATTTTGTGGGGGCATATAACTGCGGGCACAGGGTATGGCTTTAGGCATGGATGGGTCCAGGGGTTCATGCAGTGCTGTGAGGACTCAGGCTCACCCTTTCTTCATTTCCTGGCCCTGTTTGCCTCTGAGATGACTTCATTCTCAATCGGATTTCCCTCGGTGGCTTCCATACCTTTGGGCTCTTACTATCTTTCCCGAGAGCAGTGTCAGAGAAAAAAGAATATTGCATTCCTCATTTCTTAGCCAGAGTCCCAGGAACATCCCTGTACCAGTCACTGTGAACCAAAAGGCAGAGTTCCTGACTGGCCAGCCCAGGTCACATGCCCTCCCACAGTGAGAGCATGGAGGTGTCATTGATAGTCCCTCCACGTGAGGAGGGGAGGTTCCCACAGTGAAAAGCTGATGAGGTGCTCATGGCCTAACACATGCCTTATCCTTTGTCACCTGTGAGCCTTTGCATGTGTCTTTCTTTCTGCCAGGATTTCCTTTCCCTCCTTTTTTTTGTTTTAAAGATGTTATTTATTTATTTGACAGAGAGAGAGAGAAAGAGATCACAAGTAGGCAGACAGACAGGCGGGGGTGGGAGGGAAGCAGGCTCCCCGCTGAGCAGAGCCCGATGCGGGGCTCCATCCCAGGACCTTGAGATCATGACCTGAGCTGGAGGCAGAGGTTTAACCCACTGAGCCACCCAGGCGCCCCCCTTTTCCTCCTTTGCTAAGGATGAAATCCTACCCATCTTTAAACTGCCAGTTCCAGATTGCTTTTCCCTCAGGATTAGATGGATTTCTTCCTTTTTTTTTTTGATTTTGTTTATTTATTTGATAGAGTCACAGCGAGAGAGGGAACACAAGCAGGGGAGTGGGAGAGGGAGAAGCAGGCTTCTACTGAGCAGGGAGCTCGATGTGGGGCTCAATCCCAGGACCCTGGGATCATGACCTGAGCCAAAGGCAGATGCTTAATGTCTGAGCCACCCAGTAACCCTGGATTTCTTCTTCTTTTTTTTTCTTAAAGATTTTATTTATTTATTTGACAGATGGAGATCACAAGTAGGAAGAGAGGCAGGCAGAGAGAGAGGAAGGGAAGCAGGCTCCCTGCCAAGCAGAGAGCCCGATGTGGGGCTCGATCCCAGGACCCTGGGATCATGACCTGGGCCGAAGGCAGAGGCTTAACCCACTGAGCCACCCAGGCGCCCCGATTTCTTCATTTTTAAAATCCCAATAATTTAGAAAAGGAGCTCCTCTGATGTTACCTTCTAGAATAGTTTTTTGTTGCTCGGTATAGCTGCTCCTTCTTTCCTGATAAGTGTCTTGGTTACTCATGGGCTTAGTGTTTTGGTTTTTTGTTTTGTTTTGTTTTGTTTTGTTTTTAAGATTTTATGTATTTATTTGACACAGAGAGCACGGGCACCCTCATGTAGGGGGAGGGGCAGAGGGAGAAGTAGACTCCCTGCAGAGCAGGGAGCCAGATGCGGAGCTGGATCCCCAGACTCTGGGATCATGACTTGAGCCAAAGTCAGGATACTTAACTGACTGAGCCACCCCAGAGCCCCTCAGTGTCTTGTTTGTACTTTATTTTTTATTTCCTGTGAGTGTAGTCCCAGCAGGGCCTGGTGCCTAATAGGTGTGCAGCAAATTATCCATTGATTTGACTGTAGTTTACATATTTTTTTGGTCTGTTTATACAGCAGAAGATGAGTGATTATAAATTGTTTCTAGAAATGAAACTTAGAAGTAAATATCAGAGTCTAAATGTCTTTTTAGGCCGACATCTTGGGGTATCCACTTCCCCAGAAATTTCAGCCACGGGTGAAATAGTTTTTGAAGCATTTCTTTTAGAATCAGCCTTCAGGGTTGATTTATGAACCATTAAGAAGATTGTTCTGTTTTAGATGAGGGTTGCTGAATGTATCATTGACACTTGGGGCCAGATAGTTTCTTGCTGGGGGGCTGTCCTATGCATTGCGGGATGTTCAGTGGCATCCTTGGTCTTTTCACTCTGATACCAAGAACACAGTCCCCTCCTACCTTCCCCCCTGCCAGTTGTGACCCCCCAGATGTCCCCTAGGGGCAACTCTTGACTGTTTGGGAACCACTAGTTTGGATAGAAAACAGTCTTTCTCTGTTCATCCGTTAAAAATACAGTATAGGAGGAGCGCCTGCATGGCTCAGTGGGTTAAAGCCTCTGCCTTTGGCTCAGGTCATGATCCCCCGAGTCCTAGGATTGAGCCCCACATCTGGCTCTCTGCTCTGTGGGGAGCCTGCTTCCTCCTCTCTCTCTGCCTGCCTCTCTGCCTACTTGTGATCTCTCTCTGTCAAATAAATAAAATCTTTAAAAAAAAAATGAGGGGCGCCTGGGTGGCTCAGTGGGTTAAGCCCCTGCCTTCGGCCCAGGTCATGATCCCAGGGTCCTCGGATCGAACCCTGCATCGAGCTCTCTGCTCAGCGGGGAGCCTGCTTCCCCCTCTCTCTCTCTCTGCCTGCCTCTGTGCCTACTTGTGATCTCTGTCAAATAAATAAATAAAATCTTAAAAAAAAATACAGTATAGGATGGTGACAGTGGTGTGGGCTCAGGAATGAGACTAGTGGGGTTCAAATCCTGCCTCTTCAGTGATTAGGTTTCTGATGTCATTCTCTAAGGTCACTAAACCTCAGTGTGTCTTCATCTGCAAGTTGGTGACTCAGGTAATGGTACCTTTCATCATAGGGATGTTAGGATGAAGAAATGAATCAGTATAGGTTATGTTCATAGAATGGTGTATGGGGTATAAGGACACTGAGTATCATCATTACTGTTTGCTGTCAGAGTTCATTCTGAATGCTTTAGATTGTTGGTAGAAATCACTTTCATTCTTGAAGGTGGATAATTCGTCACTGGGTGGAGATAATTTGCAGAAACTGTTATAAGCAACAGCAGCATTTTTGGGGAGACTAGGACTGCTGCCCCTATGTGCATTGTCTTGGAAGAGACTAGCTCTCCTGGTTTTCCGAATGCTTAAGGGGGAGAAAAAACTTACATTATCCTGTAGTTCCATCCATTGAGTACATGCACTGGGTCAGTTTCTCAAGCTGTATTATTTTCAGGTGTTGAAATTAAAAGATGGAGATCCGTATCTTATCTTGGCATCTTAACCTCTCAGGGGTAGTTTCCTTATCTGCCACTCGGATAATAGAACAAGTCTACAACCTCTTATCTCCATACCCCAAATCCAAAAGATGTGGAAGTTTTCCTAACTCATGTGGTGCCATAACCTCACCTGAGCTGAGGGGAAGTATTTGTGATCTCGATTATTCTCTCAGGCCAATACTCCTATTTTGGTGATGAGAGATCAGTACCCTTGATGATGGAGTGCTATGCTAGGGCCTAGGGGGCTTGTAATACAATATATGGACTCGCCTGGGTCAGCAGTCCCCAAGACCATGCCAGGTTGCTAGGAGGACTCAGGGCTCTCATTTTTACAGCAGGAGAAAGCAAAGGGTAAATACACAACGGGAGGAAGGGGGGGGTGGCAGGAAGCAGGTACAGACTTCTAGAGTCCTCTCCCAGTAGCCTCACACAGGATACACTTAATTGCCTAGCAACAAGTTCCGACAGCGTGGGAAATGTCAGCCAGGGAAGTTTGATAGAGCCCCAACGCCCAGGGTTTTTCCTGGGGATTAGTCACACAGGTGTCC
The DNA here is from genome assembly GCA_003697995.1 of Taxidea taxus jeffersonii. NCBI lineage: Eukaryota > Metazoa > Chordata > Mammalia > Carnivora > Mustelidae > Taxidea > Taxidea taxus. The sequence continues at coordinate 53,637 of RCUC01001271.1, read as the reverse complement.
TCTGTCTGGCCCATACCAGACTTTTAGACTCCCAGACGACAAAGGGGGTTTCAGCATAAGCCATAGCATTTGTACAAAGAGTTGAGGCCCAGCGAACCACTCCTACCAGTTCTGAGAATGGTGGGAGCCCTCCCTAAATCCAAGCTCCCGGATGGCAGCCAAGGGCCACATCTGTAAGCAGGTCTTCAAACACGATAAACACCATTTGAAAGTGATTTCAAACACAGGCTGGCTGTGTTAACTCTTTCCTATTCAACGCTTTATTACCTTTCTAAAGTCCTTTAGAGAAAGCATGAGAGCTGGGGGCCCTCCCAGCTCTCCCTCAAGCAGGAGAGGGAGACAAGCAGATACCCTGCTGAGCAGGGGCGCCCCACACAGGGCTCCATCCCAGGACCCAGAGATCAGGACCTGAGCCGAAATCAAGAGTTGTCGGCTCAACTAACTAAGCCACCCAGGCGCCCCACCGTTCTGAAGTTCTGATTTCCGAAACTCATCTGGCCCTGTCATGTTCTTAAAGGGGTTGTGGGACCCCAAGGGTGACTCACAAATAAATCTGAATATTCTTATAAGCCTGTCACTGGGTAAGAGTGACGCAGCTGCCCTGAAGATGATCGGCCAGGTCTGCAGGATCGGCGTGGGGTGGCTCAGCCAGGGAAGCCCCCTGTTGAAGACCTCTGTTCTCTTTCTTCCTTAGAACCTGGGCCCATCTGTCCTGGCTGGGGTAGCTGTGATGATCCTTATGGTTCCTCTCAATGCGGTGATGGCCATGAAGACCAAGACCTACCAGGTAGGGTGTGTGTCGCCATAGGGCTCCAAGTTGGGCTCTTGTTGAGGCCTTTCCATTTGGGTTCTAGCTGAGTTCTTTGCAGGTCCCAGGGGGTTTTCAGTCCTGCATGCCTGTTCCAGTCCCCTGAGGAGCTTTCTCAAATGCTGATGCCTGGGCTCCATTTCTGGGATTCTGGTTCATTTCATCTGGGTGAGACCCCAAGCATCAGTTTTTAAAGCTTCCTGGGTGATTCTTATGGATTGCCAAGGTTAGGAGCTCCTGAAATAGCTAGACCTAGGCCAGTGACCAGAATGACATCTGTGAGCCTCTGGAAAATTCCTTATTTCCCACAAAATTCAATCATTTACGTGTTTTCTGTGCATTTTCAAGAGTTGAGTAAACATTACTCCCTGACTTTTTTCCCCCTCTTACCTTGCTAGGCTCAGTGTTCAACTCTCTTCAGCAGTGTTTTGTATTTTTTAAGTTTTCTAATATCCAAGTGACAGAGCTGATGCCTTCTCATCATAAAAAATGTTCCATTAATAGAAAAGTGTATAGATTAAAAGGGTATATCCCTTTCCCTTTCCTCTCCATGTCAGTGAGCATGTTGAGCCCTTCTTGAACTTTCTGTGTATTTATAGAGAGCTCTGATTATACAGTTAGGTTTCGTGGTGGGCCTAGGTGTGTTTCTTTGTGGTACCACCACCATGTATGTTTTTATACACATGGCCCATTTCGCAGCTTGGTCTGATCATTTGAGACCACATCTCAGGAGTCTTTCCGTCTAATGTGACTTCATTCTCTTCAACTGGCACCACATGGTCCATAACTGAGAGGGGCCAGAGCTGATTTCTCTGCTCCCCTGTTGATGGCTGTTTACGATGTGCCTATGGAACTGCAAATGAGAATGCTTGACTGCGCTGAGGATGAGTCCCAGGATGGGGACCTGTTGGAATGAGGCCTCAGCAGGTGCAGGTGGGAGGAGGTCCGGCAAGAAAGGAGCCCTGTCATCTTTCGTCCTCTGAATGCTATGTAGTAGGCTTCCCTGAGTGGCCAACTTTTGAAACAGCGTCAGTCACTGGCTTTGACTTTCCTGGACTTAAAAAGTGTCCTCATCCGTGACCCAGGAATGACCAGAGACCTCAGTGACGGTTCTTGGGAGCATGAAGTGGCTAGATGCATGCCCAGTGCTTAGAGAGGTGCTTGGCATCTGGAAGATACCCAGTGCTATTTAACACGAAGTGTGGCTCAGTGAAGAAATTAAGGAAACGGAGGTGGGAAGGGAAAAAAAACAAAACCCCAGCATCGTTCTCTCTCTTCTGTTTGATCAGCAGAGTAGGGTCCCTGCCCTCCTGCCCTGGACAGCCACAGGGTTCTTGTTTCTGCTTCTCAAATCTAAGTTTAATAGGTGTCTTAATAAATGTCCCATTTAACGTGATCCAAAGCAAGTTCTTCCCTCGGTAAAGGAGTCCTTTGTGCTCTCAGGGTCAAAAGGAGGAGGATTCATAGGGATCTCAGGGTCGGCTTTTGTACCCTTCTGAAGGCCCCATTCTCCCATGGGGCCAGAAGTGGGTCCCCTGCTCTGGTGTCAACTGCTCTTGTCTCTGAAGGTGGCCCACATGAAGAGCAAAGACAATCGGATTAAGCTGATGAATGAGATTCTCAACGGGATCAAAGTGCTCAAGCTTTACGCCTGGGAACTGGCTTTCAAAGAGAAGGTGCTGGCCATCAGGCAGGAGGAGCTGAAGGTGCTCAAGAAATCGGCCTACCTGGCAGCCATGGGAACCTTCACCTGGGTCTGTACACCTTTCCTGGTGAGTGAAGCCACGTCCACCCTGGCCCACCTCACGGGGGGTTTGGTTGTATTTTCATGGCAGAACATGTTCAAAAAGGTCAAGGGTTCAGCAAGGGTTTATCCAAGGGTCCTACCACTCCTTGGATAAACGGCCACCCACTCCCTCTCCTACTTCATTGTCTTCCCAGCTCTTGGTAGCTGCCAGCCCAGGGATACTCAGAAGCAGCCAGTTCTAGGAGCTGCTGGGTTTATAGGTTCATGATGAGATAAGAAATTTGTGCCAGAATGTCAAGCAGGTCTCTCTGTGTCCTTGTTAGAAAAATGTGCGGGGGCACCTGGGTGGCTCAGTGCTCTCTCTGCCCACTGCTCTGGCTACTTGTGATCTGTCTCTGTCAAATAAATAAATAAAATCTTAAAAAAAAAAAAGAAAGAAACATGCGGGCAGAACTACGCTGTGCCCTCGGTGTCGTGGTCAGGTGACGGCACCATGTCAGTGTCTGCTCTGTTGCCAGCCAGTCACGAGCCCAGGATTTGGCAGGTGCCAGACGTGCTCTAAGATGTACTTACTGTCTGTCTGTCTCTCCACGAGAAGGGCAGCTCCGGGAAGGGGAAGGCAGGGATTTTGTCTTCTCTGTGCACTGCCATACACGGTGCCTAAAATAGCCCATCGTGGGTGCTCAACAAATACTTGTCATTCGTTGTTAAAAAAAAAAAAAAATTGAAACCATGCAGAAACTCATCAAATGGAAAGTATATTGTCTTCTTTTCCATCTGTTCCCTTCCTCCAGAGTGTTGGAGAAACACTGGCAAAAAGCAGGATTGAGTGAGCTTTTTCTACCAAGGACCAACTAGTGAACATTGTAGACATTCTAGGCATAGCCTCTCTGCTGCTATCTTTTTTTTTTTTTTTAGATTTTATTTGACACAGAGAGAGATTACAAGTAGGCAGAGAGGCAGGCAGAGAGAGGTGGGGAAGCAGGCTTCCTGCTGAGCAGAGAGGCCGATGTGGGGCTCGATCCCAGGACCCTGAGATCGTGACCTGAGCCGAAGGCAGAGGTTTAACCCACTGAGCCACCCAGGCGCCCCTCTGCTGCGTCTCTTCTTTCCTGCCAGTGTGGCCATCCGTAATACACATGTGAACAGGCGTGGCTACATTCCTCTAAAAATTTCTTATAGATACTGAAATTTGAGTTGCACATAAGCTTCCTGTGTCATATATTATTTTGATTTTCTAAAAATTTATCTATGTTAAAGTATTCTAAACCCATGGGCCGGATATTAAACAGGTGTGGACCCCTGGCTTAGAGTTGGGGTGCCTGTTGAACTTGCCTGCGAGCTCTTGGTGTGGCCCGAAGCTAGTCAGTTCGCCTCTCTGCCTCTGGGTTCTTGCGTGTGGAACATGGAAGGGCTGGGCCACGGGAGTGTCACACAGGCCCCTGCCTGCCCTGCTCCCGTCCCCACACTAGATGTCCACAACGCATCATGGGGTTCTCTCCCACTGAGTTCTTTTCGAGCCACCCTCCCAGTGACCAATGTCAGTGGACTAGAGCTGCCACGCGAAGTGACCTCTCTTAGCCGGTCTGGGACTCCGAATTCTCTTAGATCCTTTCCGGCTCACATACGCCAGCATTCGTGGCTAGAAGGTTTTGCCAGCTCATTCTTTGAGAATACTCTGGTCTCCCCAACTTTCCCCAGATCTCTGATGGCGTTCTTTGACTTTTAGAAGTAAAAAGCATCTGAAGACTGGGTGATAGTTATGTAGGATGTTCATTTGATTATTTTCCTTTAAACTCTTAAATAGTCTCAGTGTGTTTATAACTGTTAACTTTTCTTCTTTGTATGATACATTTTATTTTAAGAAGGACAGTGTATTCCCCGGTAAAACTAGTTGAAGCTGTTCCAACAGGTCTGGGACAGGGTTTCTCAACCTCAGCACTGTTGCCATTTGGGACCCGATATTTCTTTGTTTCTTTGTGGAGTGGAGGAACACTGTCCTGCTCATTGTAGGGGTGTTCAGCAGCATGTCTGGACTCAACCCAGCAGAGGCCAAGTGGCACCTCTTCCCCCCCGTACCCTCTCCAAGTTGGGACAATCAGAGACGTCCCCAGACACTGCCCGGTGCCCTGTGGTTGAGAACCGCAGGTGTATCTCCGCCCTCAGACTTCGGTCACCTAGCTTCTCTCTCTACCAGTTTCTTCTGCGTATTTCCAGGGAAAGCCTGTGTGTGCAGCAGCGTAGCGGTGACTGTCCATTATAAATGTAACTAAACTTACGTATCTCTTTTACTTAGTCTGACACGCAGAAAACCAGAACATTTTGAATTGCATTTCTTTCATAGGAAAAAGCTCTGCAGCTGAGGGAGAAACTGACAGGGTTCAATACTTGGGTTGTGTTACACTCGGTGGGGGAAACTTCCCATAACCCCTGGCTCTGCACAGTGGGTCTTCTGAGTGTCCAGTTTCTAGCTTGTCTTCACTTAACATCTTCTGCCCTAGTCTCCATCAAGAGATACTTAAGAGCGCAACAGGCTTTTCTTGACCTTGAATTTGCCGCTCAGTATAGTGTTGGGGGGACGGGTAGGGGTAATGGGCTTCCAGAGATGGAGTTTGTTAAGCTGTTTGGTATGAAACAGATGCGCCTGGGTGTCAGTTGGAGACCTTGGCCCTGGCGGAGACACTGAAGCCTCTGACTACATTAGGATAAAATATGTAGCCCTTGGTTTCCCTTGAAAGGTGTTTGCATGTTCTTTCCACTGGCGAATTCCTATGCTTCAAGGGTGATGAGGTGTTTACCCACCAGAAGGTGTGATGGAAGACAGAGGCCTGAGGAGGTCAGACAAGAGTGGGGATGCCATTTTGGTGGGATTGATGGGATTGTTTTTCTGAAATACAGAGCCTAGCATCTATCATGTACACTTAATGCGCTTTCTGAAATAGTATCCCCAGGCAGCCATCAATATTTAGCATTTTGAGTCTTGGAAGATTTGGGAGCTTCTTCTCTTCTACTTACCCTTATCTCTCTTTGTTAGGATAGTTATCATTCTGTATGGTAATTACCCATTGTGTATTTCTTTGCTGATCAGATCATACGGGGACCTTATCTTTTCTTTCTCTCTCTCTCTCTGTCTTTTTTTTTTTTTTTGTGGCTTGCATTCCTAGAACTGGACTTGGCAAATGGTGCACATTCAGTAAATATAATGTAGGGGAATAACTGAACGAGTAAAAGTTTTGAATAAACTGTGTTAGTCAGGAACTGTGTTGCAATTGGCAGAAACCTCACTCAGGTTGACTAGATTGAAAATGAAAGTGGGATTTTTGAGTCACAAGATTGAAAAGTGTGAGAATTTGCTGGTTTTGAGCATGACTGGGGTTTCAGTCATGGCTGGATCCAGGTGTTCCCTAGGGAGTGATACCCCCTCCCCCACCGGTCTCTCAGCTTTGCATTCTCCATGGTGTTTTCTTTTGTCAGGGAGCTGCTCACCACATAATTACAGTTCATCTTGCCATCTGAGTAACCCCTGTGGGGAGAGGACCCATTAGCCCATTTTCCCATTAGTCTCGGCAAAGCTGTGGGATTCGGTCTCACTGTGGCATTGCAGTTGGCCACATGCTTATCCCTGAATCGCTGGGGCCAAGGAGATGGGATGCTTGGATTGATGAGAGTTGTGTGTGTGGCTTCTGTGGGAGCTTGGGGTGGGAGATGAGCAGTTCATTTATGGCCAAAGCTCATTGAGATAAAAGAAAATTGGGGTATTGTTACCAGAAATGGGAGTGGATATTGGGCAGACTGAACAGATGTCCTACACAAAGAAACATCAGGTTTTTCAGGAGTTGAGCTGGAGTAGGTGGTTCATTTCTTTGCCACATTTCTCAATGTGGAGGCACTATTAGCTCCTGGAATGGGACACTTGTTATTCATTGTTTGCAAAAGCTTTTTACATCCTTGACTCTCACCCATCACAAAGCTGTGGCAGACCCCAGGCCCCCTTCTTTACACTGACCCCACTCATCTCCACCCATGCCCAAATACCCCTTCTAAAGAGAACTCACTTAATACCTATTTCCCCTAGACCATGAGTCTCAGGAACGCCTGGCCTGCCTTATTCTTCAAAACACAGGGCTGGTACACAGTAGGTGCTCAGTTAATCGTTGATGAAGAATGGCTTCCACTTCTGGAGAAGCTAGGGCCATGGAACTGATGGGCCACGTGATGTTGTTCCCTCTCTACACATGCTCTGTGCTGTCAGCAGCGGCCCTGATGATGGTGTTGGGGGGAGGGGGGCTGGTGTGTTCTGGTGGCAAGATGCCTACAGCCTGATTTTCCCACTGCTGAGGAGAACCTCTGAATTTGTGAACTTCTGCCCCCAGGCACATCCAGCCTCTACCCACCCGTCTGTTTATCTATACATCTGTCCATTCATCCCTCCACAAACATTCACTGAGGATCTGGCCACGGTCCAGCAGCTAGTATAGACAGAAATCGCTGCCCTCATGGAGTGGTCATTCATTCTAATTGGGAGAGACAGATGATCAACAGTAGACATAATAAATACGCCGTATAGTGTATAGTTAGTTGTAAGTGCTATGGAAAAGAAAAAGAAAAAGGCTGGGGTGGAATAGGTAGGGCTTGCAGTTTTAAATAGGATGGTTAAAGGCATCACTGAGGAGGTGACTTGAGTAAGGGCCCACTGGAGAGTGGGAGGAGCACATACAAAGACCCTGTGGCAGGACAGTGCCCAGCCAACAGAGGCCAGTGGGGCTGGAACAGGAGCTGGGGGGAGAATGGTAGGAGGGGAAGGGAAGAGAATTTACAAACCAGATAGGCCCTGGGGCTGGAGTCAACACTTTGGCTTCTGTGCAAAGTCAAATGGATTGACTTTAGAGAGGTGGGTTTTTTATTCTTATTATTTTTAGTGAGCTATAATTTACCATTTTAAAGTGTACAACCCAGTGGTGTTTAATATTCATAAGGTTACGCAACCGTCAACACTATCTAATTCCAGAATGTTCCCATCATCCCAGAAGGAAACCCTATAGTCATTGATGGTCACTCCCCATTCTCCCAGCCCAGGCACACTCCTCTGCTTTCTGTCCCTGTGGATTTGCCTTCGGATATATCATATAAGTTGGAATCACCCAATACGTGGGCCTCATGTGTTCTGGCTTCTCTTTCCCTCAGCATCATGTTTTCAGGGGTCATCTGTGTCATAGCAGGCGTCTGTGTTTCCTTTTTTTATGGCCGAATACTGTTCCTTTGTGTGGAGATACTTGGAGCATTCTGGGTAAGAACACCTTCAGATGAGAGGCTGGTGCGTCACCCGGCTTGTTAATGTCAGAGCCAGAAAGGAACCAGCTCTACCCTACAGCACCTTGCTCTTGGGACCCAGTTAATAGATTCTCTGGAAGAATGGACCAAGGAGTTTGGACTGAGTCCTGTAGCCAGAAACAAAAACAGCTGCCATGTATTGCATCTTACTGAGCCCCAGGCAGTGTGCTAAGCACTTTGTGTAAGTGCCTGATTTCTTGCTGCCGGCCGCCATGCGAAGGTGTATCCAGATTCACATATTGTAGAGAGGAAAGCGGAGGCTTGCTTGGAGAGGGGAGATGATGTGCCCAGGCTCCTACAGCTGATAAGTGACAGAGCTGTTGGTTTTGATTTTTAAGCTATGTTACCTTCCAGTAGGTAGTAAGGAAATGAGGGGGCTGTGACCCCTGCGCTGTGGCCCTGCACTGGGCCACAGCCACATGGGAGGCAGGGCTCAAGTGCCAGATCCTGGCTTCTGGACATTCTGTTCTGAGCTCAGAAAGGTGGGGCCTGAGCAGTTTATTTCCTGCAGAGAAAGCCTTTAGTGGCTCAGGGATCCTGGCACTCATGGCGGGGGTGGGAACTGGTGTCCATCTGTTGAGGTCCAGAGTTGTCCAGATTGCTTCTGATAGCATGTTCTGGGCAATCTTGTGGGATGCCTGCTATTAGCCCCACCTGGCGACACCTGGCCCCTGTCTGTCCCCAGCGGTATAGGAGAGGCACAGGAGTCCACCTGTTGATCTCCTACCTCCCTCCCAAGCGGAGCAGCCTGGCCCCAGATGATTGAGAATGTCCTCCCTTTCTCCTGGCAAGGGAGATGAGGAGCCACTGTCTCAAACATCAGAACCCAAGTTCCGGTCAGCTGGGAGCCTGGGTCATTAAGTCCCAAGAACCACCACAAGGCTTAATGCAAGTCTGACTTTGTGAGGAAGGGAGTACCTTTGCATGTTAGTTTTGCTTGCCCTTTTTAAAAATTTTATTTTTATTTTATTTTTAATAATGTTCCTTTCCTGGGGCTATAAAATCATATATTCTGTGAGCTGGAAGGAATTTTAAATAGTGCCATTAACCGTCTGCCTCCACCCCCATTTCACAGATGAGATGTGAGGCACAGGGAGAAGAGGTAACTTGCCCAAGGTGTTCCTGTGTACTAGGGATTGTTCCAGGCCCTGAGGATATCTCTGTGTATAACACCAAGTCCCTGTCTTTGTGGAGCTTCCGCTGTAGTCCAGGAGACAGAAAGGACATACACACGGTGCTGCCATAAAAGATCGTGGTGGCTACAGAGAAAAATAAGCCAAGATAAAAGGATAAAGAGCCAGAACAGGGTGTTTTGGGTGGAGGGGCAGGGAAGCCTCTCCAAAGGGTCAGAGGGAAGAACCAGGCCACCATCCACATGAGAAGGTTGTTTCAGGCAGAGAAACTGCAAGAGCAAAGACCCAGAAGGATTACGCTGGGTGGTGTTGAGGGATCCCCAGCATGTCTGTCCACTATGATCTGGAGAAGATTGGTGCAGAGGCCAGGACTTGGAGCTCCCAGTTGCCCATTTATCTGGTACATTCTCTGAGTGTTTAGTGAGTGTCTGCTATGTGCTAGACACTGCCTTAGGCGTTTCCTGCTGTCTCCAGGGGCCTGTTGTGGGGTGGGGCTCAAACACACTGTGGGGGGTCAGGGGGAGCTCAGCTGCTCTAACAGTTGTGTCTGAGACTCAGGGACACAAGTCACTGCTGGACGCTCTGCTTACAGGTGGCCCTGTCTACATTTGCCGTCTACGTGACCATTGACAAGAACAACATCCTGGATGCCCAGAAAGCTTTCGTGTCCTTGGCCTTGTTCAACATCCTTCGATTTCCCCTGAATATTCTCCCCATGGTCATCAGCAGCATCGTGCAGGTACAGGCGAGGCTGGAGAGACCTGAGGGAGGGGGGTTCTGCAGAAAGGAAGTAAAAGGCCCAACAGATCCTGCTCCATACAGCTCCCTCTGCATTACGCGTCCCACCGTGCTCGGTCGGCTGGATGAAGCTCACACCGGTGGCTTCCGTGCTGTTTTGGTCATGCCCCAAAGAAAGGAATACGTTACTTATTGACAAGGAGCTCACACTTGAACGTACAACACAAATACTGCATGCAGCCAGCCTTCCCCGAGCCCCGTGAGGTTCTGAAATACTTATCCCTGTTCCGAGGTGGTCTGTTCCTCTCTGTTCTGTCGTACTCTACTTTTTCAAAACTGCATTTCTTGACTTACTAAATTGATTTCACAACCCACTGATAGACCTCAACCCACTGCTGGAGAAACCCTAACCTAGACGCCCCAGAAATCCAAAAGTCCATGGCAGTGACTCTGTAAGGTGAGGAAACTGTCCACTCGGTCACACTTTCACTCCATGTGAAACTCCTGCACTTTCCAACTGGAGGTATTTTTTCGTATTCTTCTCCCCAGTATTTGAACGCATTCATACTGAAAACCCAATTTTCAGCCACACAGACAAACGAACCTTAAGATTTGGTTGTACAACTCTGGTTGTATGCTGTCGTTAAAAAAATGAGCAAATAAAACCCCTTTTGTTATGAAAAATTGCAAATGTACACAGACATAGGGCAAGAACAAATAGTGTAACAAACTCCACGTAGCATTTACCCAGATTGGACATTTTGCTACACTTGGCTCATCGAATCCTTTTTCTTTCTTTCCCTTTCCTGCTTCCTTTCTTCCTGCTGAAGAATTCTTTTCCTTACTTCCTTCTTTTTTTCAAGATTTTTTTTTTTTTAAAGATTTTATTTATTTATTTGACAGACAAAGATCACAAGTAGGCAGAGAGGCAGGGAGAGAGAGAGAGGAGGAAGCAGGCTCCCCGCTGAGCAGAGAGCCCGATGCAGGGCTCGATCCCAGGACCCTGGGATCATGACCCGAGCTGAAGGCAGAGGCCTTAACCCACTGAGCCACCCAGGCGCCCCTCAAGATTTTTTAAATTTTTAAGTAATGTCTACATCCAGCTTGGGGCTCAGACTCATCACCCCAAAATGAAGAGTCATGTGCTCCACCAGTGCAGCCAGATACCCCTGAAGAATTTTAAAGCAAATCCCAGATGTCTTGACATTTCACCCATAAATACTTGAGCATGCATTTCTTCTGCTGTTCCGTGGTTGGTTTTTTTTTTTCTTCAGTTTATTTGTAGGAGATAGAAGTGATATATAACATTGTGTAAACTTAAGGTGTATCCAATGTGTGTGGCCAAAGAATGACCACAGGAGTGTTTGCTGACATCTCTAGCACATCACATGATGTTGGTTTCCTTTTTCTGTTGGGAACCGTGGAGACACTGTGTCTTAGCTCGCAGTGTGTGGATGGCGGTCACTCAGCAATAGAGCTCTGGGACTTCCTTCTCCCTTGGTGGCAAGCTTGTACCCTTATACGGCGGCTGCTGCGTGTGGTTATTATTTCTGAACTCCCTTGTCGTCCAGGACAATCTCCCTGCCCTCTTTTTTAGTACCCATCCTGGGCTTTGGAAGGAAAACTAACAAGAACCCAAACCTGTTATGTGTCTAATTTTAAGGGACACTCTTGTACAAAACACTGAGCTGCCAGAGATGAGGGAGGACGTAGGCCCCTCGGCACCCAGGGGTAACCTCCCAACAGCTAGCCTCTGTCGTTTTTTTTTTCAAAAATGCTTTTAAAAATAACTGCAGTTGCTTTCTGTGTAGGCAAGTGTCTCCCTCAAACGCCTCAGGATCTTCCTGTCTCACGAGGAGCTGGATCCCGACAGTATCGAGCGAAGGACGGTCAAAGATGGTGTGTGTGCCTTGGGTCCCTCTGTGCCCTGAAGGCTCCCCTCGGGTTGGCTGTGAGGCCCCAGGGAACAGGAGCTCAGCCGAGCCGGGTGGGCATCAGGGCCTTATCTTACACATCCCAGGCCGGTGAATTTCAACTTCTGTTTTCTTGGTGCTTTTGCTAAGAGGCAGGCCACGGGGTGGGGCCTCCCACCCAGGGGCCTGTTTCAGGGCTCAGATCTTGACTCTGTTCTGGGCAGATGGGCAGGTGCAGCAGGGACACTGGAGACTGGCCAGCCCCAACCCACCAGCTCTATGTACCTGGGCAGGTCAGTTGTCCAGGTTAAGCCTCAGTCTCCCTATATGGGTAATGGGAATGAAGGTGCCTTTCTTTATCAGGGTATTATGTGGATTTTTATTGGTAGACTTCTTTCTTTGCATAACACAGGGCTGAGCTTTGGGACCGCCCACGGAGGTTTCGGTTTCCTGGAGCTCCTCCCAGCACCCTGCAGGTGTCCAGTTGGAAAGCCCCCAGGCCTCCTGGTGCAGTCCAGGCCTCAGCACCCCCTTCCTAGACTGGTTGATTTTTTGAGATGCTTATCTACACTCCGTGGGTGCCAGACAGGGGCACTTGGCAGTGTCCAGCTCTGTATGTGCTGGTGGTTTTCTAGCTTGTCTGATTCAAGTGACTTTTCTTAAATTACTTAAATAGCACCTTCCCATTTCCTCCTTGCTCTCTGCGGGGTGGGGCGGGTGTGGGTGAGGGGGGTGAGGTCGGGTTAACCAGTAACTGCCTGCTGCCAGAGGTTTTTGTTTCTTTGGTGTGCAGGGGAATTTCTCTCTCCTTTTGTTAGCTTCAAAACACACCCATCTTATCTCTAGGTGGTTTTAAGGAGGCTCTTAATGGAGAGTCAGAACTTGTTTTTTAAGCGAGGGAGAGGGACTATGCGAGGTAGAAGGAGAGGAAGGGGAGGGAAAGTAAATGAAGACAGAGGAGCCTGGAGCTTAGAATCCAGAGCCACCGTTGTGGGTAGAATGCCTGATTTGTCTAACCGGTCTGCCCTCCCTCATTCCCCCCTACCCACCCACCGCCTGTTTCACAGCCTGCTTTTTCACAGTGTGACTGGTTTTTCAGAAAGACTGACCTGTGGTGATGTGAGCCGGGCAGGAGGGAGAGGGAATGCAGGGAGAGGCGTTAGGAGACAGCCCCACAATCCAGGTGCTTTGGCCCAGGACCCCACCTTGAATGAAAAGGGAGGGCAAGGGTGTGGTGAGGGCCAAGGGCCAGCCTGCTGGAGAGAACTGCTTGTTCCCTGTTGACCCTTCTGCTTGGCGCCCCAGCCAGAGTTGCCCAATCCTCCCAAGGTGGGGTGAGGGAGGCCCTGGAGCCTCGTAAACCCCAAGGGGTCCTCCTGCCTCTGCCAGATGGGCATCTGGGTGGTGCAATCTCCTGGCATTCAGGGCAGGGCCCTGTTGTGGTTTCTGTCCGCTTTTTGGGTCTGGTTGGGGTTCTTTAGAAACCAGGAATGATGTAACGAGATAATGCCCTAATGCAAGTAACATCTGGCCCTGAACTAAAAAAGATTAGAAAGAAGAAGAGAGCTTCCTGCTGATGCTCACTCAGTCTGGGCTTCCGTCCTTGCCTTTGCCTGACATACTGTTGCTGGTGCTTTCCAGGCGGGGGCGCAAACAGCATCACCATGAAGAACGCCACGTTCACTTGGGCCAGGAGTGACCCTCCGACGCTAAGTGGGTAAGCCAGGATGTAGAGAGAGCTACGAGGCTCTGGTCAAATGTACGTTGGAATTCCAGCCATACTCTTGCTCTGTGACACTGAATTGGGTGCCTTTCTGAGCCTCAGTTTACCCATCTGGGAGATAGGTCAAGCCATACCTTCTTGGGGGAGCAGGTGAGAGTATGCTGGCACAGAGTGTTCCCTTGGATTATAAATGACAGAAATGCTGCATAGGTAGGCTTAGGCAACAAATGGAAATTTTGGGGTTGTAGTACTGAGAGCCACACTCAGGTACAGTATGATCCAGGGACTCAGTGTCATCAGGATTTTCTCCATCTTGTCTTTTTTCAGTTTCCCTTTGTGCTGCTTCATTCTCAAGCTGCCTCTTCCTTCATGATGGCAAATAGCCCTCATCGGCCAGGAGTGTACCCCTTAAGCTGGACTGGAGACCTGCCTGCCTCTTACTGGTCTAAATCGGGTCATGTGGCCCTCTTTGACCCAGTCACATGCCAGGAGAGACAGAGCACTCCCGATTGGCCAGGCTGGGTCTGAGGCAGTGATGCTGCAGCTGGTGGCAGACAGGCCTGGGTCTGCTGAAGGGAATTCTTAGCAGCAGGGATTTGCTGTCAGGATGGAATTGTTCTTAAGGTCCACGGCTGCCTGAGTCACCCTTTCTTGCCATTTCCCCTTCTGAGACCCTCCCACCACCCGGCCCTTATTTTCCAAAGCATACAGTGTCCGGGGAGTTGACCTGGTTCCCCAGGCCACTGGTCAGGGGCCTCTTACTCCTTTCTGCCTTGCTCGGTGGCTCTTTGAGGCTTCCCCAGAGGAGTCCCCAAAACCCAGGGATGGAAGGGACCTTTTTAGGGACCACATTTATCCCCCTGACCCCTTAACAATTACCCCCTCCCTGGGTGGCCAAATTATTGCTGTGTATTAAGTCAGAAAGAGGGGACAGACTCTTTAGAAAAAAGAATCTTTGTGACACCTCCCTTGCAAACTCCTGGTGGGATGGTGTGCTTGGAAAGTTCTTCCTTGTGTCTAACTTAACTCCTGCCTGCTTCAATGTTAGCTTTTCTCTTTTGTTTCTTTGTTTCTCTTGTCTTTTTGTTCTAGTCACCCCCATCCCTCCACCCTTGAATTCCCAAAACCTTGCCCAGTGCAAACCTTTCCTCTCCTCGGCTGTAACAATATTCCATTCCCACCTGGACAGTCACAGCAGCTGCCTCACTGGACTTCGCGTTCTGTTGTGGTCCCATCTCCGGTCCCCCTCAGCCCAGGAACAAAAGCGTACTTGGTAGAACCGTGCAGCACTTTCAGAAGCACTAACCACTCGGTGACTGCGGGATGTAACAGCATTTCCTCTAAGAGGTTGAATCATAATCGCATCCATTGAAAAGCATAGCCAAAGGAAGGAAACCCAAAGAGGCCCTGGGCTCAGGGTGTCTGCCCCTCCCCGGGTGCGTGGAATTAGCCCCGACTTGGCGGCAAGTGACGGCCCCATGTCCTCGGGCAGGCAGTCTTGCTGGCGGAGCGTTGAGCTTCTTGTACTTGGCACTGCCGTCTTGGAGAGGGTGATTTCTCTAGAGACCTGTGTCTCACACTCAGTCATCTTCATCAGGGCCGGAGGCTCCCATCCTCGAGGTGTGAGCATCTTAGTACCGCGAACTGTGACGTCTTCGGGTGTGGCTGCCTTCTACCACCGGCCACCTCTTCAGGATGGGCCTTACTCCCCCCTGCCTCGTCCTGTGTGGTGGACGTGTGGGTCCCTGACCACATCTGTTCTTTGATACCTTCAGGCCTTCTCTCCTAGTTGTTCACAGGTTTCCGTGTCTGGCGCTGTTTCCTTTTCCCTCAGAGTTCACACTGAGGTGTCTGTCCCTCTGGGCACCTGCATAAGGCTCCCTTATCGTGACCTGATCCCCCCCTACCCCAGGTGTCTCCCGCTGCCTCTGCTTCTCTGAGACACATCTGGATCCCAGCAGCTGTCTGGAGCCTCACACACCTCGGCCCCCTGAGACCGGTCACTGAGTTTAGCTTAGCGGGGGAAATGGCGGGAGTAATTTCCAGACTTTCAGGGCTCGCGACAGCCCTGCCTTCCACCTCTTTCTGCTCAGGATACATGCAGCTGTGCTGGGCCCCCACCTGTTCGGGTAAGGGCGAGGCTGAGGCAGAGCCTTTGTGTCATTTCAGCATCACCTTCTCCATCCCGGAAGGTTCCTTGGTGGCCGTGGTGGGCCAGGTGGGCTGTGGAAAGTCGTCTCTGCTCTCAGCACTCCTGGCCGAGATGGACAAGGTGGAGGGATACGTGGCTGTCAAGGTAGGACGAGGACTGGGTGGGTGGGGGGGCCACGGGGGCACTGCCGGCCTGAGGGGAAGGGCGAGCGAGGTGCTGCGTTTTGTTTCATGACGGCCCTTGTGTAGGAAGTGAGAGCAGCGAGGAACTCCCTCTGTCTCTCCCATTCTCTCTGCCCTTCTCTCTGGCCCCTTGGAAGGCCACTTCCAAGTTGATGCCACTAATTTGCTGCTGCGTCCCAGCACCGAGACTGTGCGCAGCAAGTAGTAGGCGTTCAGTAAACACTGAGTAAATACACGGATGCTCCCTGGTCCACTCGTGGTCACTCGTTCTCTCCCCGTCTGTGGCACTCATTGTGCATCTCGTGGTCTCTCTTAAAGTGTGAGTCTTTCTGGCTTGTTCTTCCTGTGCATGGATCTCTTTTTATATCTGTGTTTTATAAATGTAGCAAAACAAACATTTTTTGTGTCTTTGGGACAGTTTGAAAGGCTGCTTTAGTGAACAGATGAGTCTCTTTGGCAATCAAGAGCCTTGTTTTATGCATGTAGCTTATTCCCCATGGAGGACTTCCCTAGTATAGAAAGCTTGCCTCCAGTTTTGGTGATCCAGCCTTTCCTGGAGCGTGGTCTACAGCAAAGTCACCTTGCAGTTTGGGTAATAAGACAGTTCTGGGGTCCCACAAGCTTGGGAGATACCGTAAACTCAGATTCCCTCCCTTTCCAGGACTCAAACGTTGATAAAGTAAAGGCTCTGAGCAGTCCCGCAAGGAGAGGAAAACTTACTTAACTTCGGTTAACCCGGTGTGTCTCAGAGATATTTGCCCATACTCTTTCTCATCTGTTCAACAGCTCTCTGCCTCCCCAGAAATAATGTCTCCCAGAATCTGCTCTTGGGAATGCTGGTTTATGGAGTTGTTCTTCCTTCAGAGCAAAATCCTTTCTTTGTTTATATGAGGCCCTTTAGCGCGGCATGCGTTAGTAGAGAAGTCGTTAATAATTGTTGGATCTAAACTGGTGGCGTTTAGCTGTTATTTTAAGAAATGTGCCATCACTGTTTTCAAATACCTGTTACTAAAGTGAGATTAATGAACAGTGAGACCTCGCTTGACTGAAGAAAACTCCGAACCACCCGCTTTGTATTGTTTCATTAATGAGTTTCTACCCACACAGCACTGTTAACCTTGCAGGCTGGAGGGTTTTCTGCTCTGGGGGGCTGTGCTGTTCCTTATAGGACGTTTAGAGCATCTCTGACCTCTACCCACTAGGTGCTGGTAACAGCCTCCAGTTGTGACAACCAAGAGAGTCTAGACGTCAGATGTCCCCTGGAGAACATAATTGCCCCCAGTCGAGGACTGCTGTTTTAAAGTCAAAAGCCTTTAAATACAAGAATGCTGGATCTAAAAGTTGAGGGAGGGTTCACTGAGGATTTGGTGTGATGGGCTGACAGATTTCCAACTGGTTGTTTTGCCCTGCAAAGGAGCATGCTAGAAATGTGCTTGAGGGGCACCTGGGTGGCTCAGTGGGTTAAGCCTCTGCCTTTGGCTCAGGTCATGATCTCAGGGTCCTGGGATCGAGCCCCGCATCGGGCTCTCTGCTTAGTGGGGAGCCTGCTTCCTCCTCTCTCTCTGCCTGCCTCTCTGCCTACTTGTGATCTCTATCAAGTAAATTAAAAAAAAAAAAAGAAATGTGCTTGAAATACTAATTTTTTCCAAATATTTTTACTGGAAATAAAAACTATCTTGGGGGCTTGTGGGGCTTGTGCACACCATGTCTCTGTGGTGAGGCTTTGTGACCTGTTGACCTCTTGTAAATTATGGTATTAGAGTCAGCAGTTCAGTTATTTGAGAATGAAGATTGAGATTAGGGACACCTGGGTCCCACTCCCAACCTTGTCACCCTAGAATTCCCTTAGGTAAGAATCTTCACTTGGTCCTCCGTCCCTCCCAGTAAAGCCTGCACTCCTCACCAGGACCCCTAGCCTGGTGTGACGGGACCCCTGGTCTCCTGCTCGGTCCTCCCTGTCTTCCTGCTCACGCCACGTTCCAGTCACACTGGCCTTCTTGGTCCCAGGATGCGCCAGGTTCTTCTTACCGCTGGACCTTCTTGCCCGTGCTGTTCCCTCTTACAGAATGCTCTTCTGCCTCGTGTTTGTCACCCCAGCACATCCTCACCTGTCCATCCTCATTTAAAACGTCCTTCCTAAAATACATGAAGCAGATGCCCTCCCCCGGCCCTTACTCTCATGACATTCTTCGCAGTTGATCACGTGGAAATGAACACTACACTTTGGAAACAGACGATTTTGATACTGAAGTCCTTGCTTACATACATCTCATCAGGGGAGTTTCCCCAAGGAATTCTTCCCTGATGACCGAAACTAGGTCTCCCTCTTTAAAGGACTTCTTGAAGGACTCCATTTACCTCTCTTAGCATTTAGCATAACTGTAATCAAATGGTCTTTTTTTGTAATCATGTCAGGAACTTCTTGTTCATGAGAAACAGGACTTTTGTTTGCTGCTGGAGGCATCCGGTGAATACTTAATAAACATAAACCAGTAACCTCACCAATGTGGATTTGCACTCCTGAATTCCTGATACTAGAGTCTCTGTCTGACCTAGCATGGGGTCTGATGCCAGCTCTGGCATCCAAGGCTGTCGTGACTCAGTTTCCCCCCTGCTGAAACAGTGGCTGCCATGAAAGTATCTTGGGAAGTAGGGCCCTCCTGGTGGGTGGGCTGGCTGGCTGCCGTCTTATTAACCACTGCTGTCTGTCTGTATTGCCGCCTTCTGTCTGTGCCTTCTAGGGCTCAGTGGCCTACGTCCCCCAGCAGGCCTGGATTCAGAATGATTCTCTCCGAGAAAACATCCTTTTCGGCCGCCAGCTACAGGAACGGTATTATAAGGCCGTCATTGAAGCCTGTGCCCTCCTCCCAGATCTGGAAATACTGCCCAGCGGGGACCGGACAGAGATTGGTGAGAAGGTCAGTACGGCTGCAGCATGGCCCCTGTAGCAGCCACAGAATTTTAGGGACTGATGTTAAATCCTTACTGTCCCATTTGTGGGCATGCGTGTTGACCGAGGGTGCCTCATCCACACTGGGCTCAGCTGGGCAGCTCTGCTCCACAGTACAGTCCTGCTGAGCTCGGTTCCAGGCTGTGGGCTTGGCTGGGGTCTGCCCCACACGTCTTCCTGCAGGGGGAAACTCTTCTTATGGTGACAGCAGAAGCTCAAGAGAACAACAACAACAAAACCCAAACCGCACCCCCCCCCACCCCCACCCCCCACCATGTCCTGTAAAATATGGTTAAACTGAAAGGTAAGCATGAAAGGTGAAGTGCACGCTACCTTAGCAGTCACCTGACTGAGGGCACTTTACAAGGGGGAGGGGTATCAGTGATTCAGAGGGCCACAGTTTCTTACAAAACAAGGGTAGTAGTAAAAATAATGATATAGTAGCTAATGTTCAGCATTTACTATGTGCTAGGTCCTGTGGTAAACATTTCATATGCATTCCCTCTCTACAGCAAGCCCATGAGATGGGATTTGCTGTTACTTCCATTTCATTGTTAAGGAGGAAGAGGCATAGAAGGGCTAAGTGACCTGTCTGAGGCCTTTCCCACCTCAGGGCCTTTGCACAGGCCTTTCCTCGCCCAGCGAGCCTGTTCCAGCACTCTGGTGGTTATCTGGTATGCTTGGGGAGTACAGATGTTCCGCAGCAGCACCAAGGAGCTTTCCTGTCTCCTTAGTTAGTTACAAGAGGGCAGCTCCACCAGCTTCCTTAGTTGCTAAATGATTTCTTTTATTTGAGAGAAATCTACAGCTCCTTGGAAAGAAAAAACAACTGTTAGCAGGACTCTTTGGGTTTGCAGTTAGCAGAGAAGCCTGGGCTAGTTGCTGTTTTAACCCAAATGTCTTCTTCTGCCCCTTGGAGACTTCTGATTCTCCCTGCCTGGGTCCCAGTACCAAAATGTAGAGCGAGAGAATATGATTGGTCCGGTATCTGCCCCTGGGCCAAAGAGCTGTGGCCAGAGGGGCAGTCCAGGAGAACCCTGGCTGCCAGGACCCCAGCTCGGTGCCTAGGGAGGACGGGCATCTGTCAGGAAAGACTGGGAAGTTAACTGGTGGAAGAGGGGGGGTCCCCTTTGATTCCCCAGCCACATACGGAAGTGACATTCAGTAGGCTGCTGCCGGAGAGAGGGCTGGGACTGCTGCTGTGTGCTCCGTGGAGTGCTCCCGTGTGAACTCGAAAGCAGTGCCCTTCCTCCTGGAGAGTGGGGCTGGGTTTTGGCACCCCCAGAGTGCAGCCTGCCTCGGTTCTGTGTGGTTTCCAGTGAGTGATAGATCAGAGCAAGCTCACAGAAGTGTCCACTATTAACCCTAACAGCGGCAGCGGCAGTAGGGTCAGTCCCGCATCTGCTGGTGCCTTCCTTGTAGCCCCCCATGGTTTGCGGCCGCCAGCCAGCCTTTGCTGAATTGCCACTCTGTGCTGCGTGTCCACTCAGCAGCTCGCAGAGGCCAGACCCCATAGCAGTCCTTGAACCCAGGTCATGTAGATTCGACCTCATGCCATGGCCTTGGGCTCCAGCGGGAGGAGGCGGTGTCGCGCCGCAGGGCCACTGGCCCAGGTCTGCTGCGTCCTGAGTGGGGCTCCCCGTCTGCAGGTCACGAGGCTGCCCAGGAACCCCACCCTTCTGCTGTGTCTCTCCCCAGGGTGTGAACCTGTCTGGGGGCCAGAAGCAGCGAGTGAGCCTGGCCCGGGCCGTGTACT
This sequence comes from Taxidea taxus jeffersonii, assembly GCA_003697995.1. Taxonomy (NCBI): domain Eukaryota; kingdom Metazoa; phylum Chordata; class Mammalia; order Carnivora; family Mustelidae; genus Taxidea; species Taxidea taxus. The sequence goes on along the minus strand of RCUC01001271.1, from coordinate 33,204 downwards.
GTGACTCCGACATCTACCTCTTCGACGACCCCCTGTCAGCAGTGGATGCTCACGTGGGAAAGCACATATTTGAAAACGTGATTGGTCCCAAGGGGATCCTGAGGAACAAGGTATCTGCTGAAGGGGCAGGGCTCGGGTGTCTAGCCGTCTCATATCTTCACTTGAGTCAGAATGTTTCCCCTTGGGGGATCCTTCACTTCCCACTTTCCAGGATTTTCTCTTTTAAATTGGGCTTAAGAACACATTTCTAATGCTTCCCTTGGATACCTTCCCAGGACAGCCTCCTTGCTTTGTCTTTGTAACGATGTCCTGGACGCTGACTTGCGGTCCTTGTCTCCATGTGGCCAACAGAGGCCCCTCTTCCTGATTTAATTACAGGGCTGGCCTCACAGAGGGAAATCCTTCCCCTCTGACTGAGCAGGCAGCGCCCCCTTCCCTGCTGAGGTGGCTGTGGGCTGGGGGACAGAAGTTGGGAGCACAAAACTGCGTCACAGGAAATGGGTCTTCTCTTAATGATGATTATTGTTTTTAGGGGAATTACAGGGTGGTTGGGAGGGAGCACTGGTTCTCTCTTTTTTCCCCCCTTCCCCTTCTGGAGAAAGAAATAACACACATGCCCTTGGGGAAAACAGATGAGATTCAGAAAACTACGAGAAAAAGAAACACACAAGCAATTGTGCACAATCCCACTTCATAGGGATTTTCTTTCAAGTCTTTGAAGGTTGTTTGTTTTTTTTCTTAACTTTTTTTTTTTTAAAGATTTTATTTATTTATTTGTTAGAGAGAGAGAGCAAGCACAGGCAGACAGAGTGGCAGGCAGAGGCAGAGGGAGAGGGAGAAGCAGACTCCCTGCCGAGCAAGGAGCCTGATGTGGGACTCGATCCCAGGACGCTGGGATCATGACCTGAGCCTAAGGCAGCCGCTCAACCAACTGAGCCACCCAGGCGTCCCTTAACTTTTTTTTTTTTAAGATTTTATATATTTATTTGACACAGCAAGAGAGGGAGCACAAGCAGGGGAAACAGGACAGGGAGAAGCAGGTCTCCTGCTGAGTAGGGAGCCGGATGTGGGACTCGATACAGAACCCTGGGATCTTGACCTGAGCTAAAGGCAGACCCTTAATGATTGAGCCACACAGGCGCCCCCAAGTCTTAGAAGGTTTCATATCATGTGCGCATATATGTATATATATGTATATATATATATATATATATAGTAAGCAATGTGCCGCTTAATCTATCATAAGCATTCCTATATACACCCCAAAATTCTGTATAAATATAATTTTTAAAGAAATTTTTGGGGTGCCTGGGTGGCTCAGTGGGTTAAAGCCTCTGCCTTCGGCTCAGGTCATGATCCCAGGGTTCTGGGATCGAGCCCCACATCAGGCTCTTTGCTCAGCAGGGAGCCTCCTTCCCCCCACCCCCCCCGCCTGCCTCTCTGCCTACTTGTGATCTGTCAAATAAATAAATAGAATCTTTAAAAAAAATTTTTTTGTTGTTATCAGAATGATACATGCCCATGGTCACAAAATCAAAGGGTATGAGAATATATGTAAAGTGGTGGTGGGGGAGTGTCCCTCCCTTCTCCTGCACTCTAGTTCTTGCCTCGAGAGCAGAGGTCAGCAGCTTGGTTTGCTTCCTGATTTTGGACCACCCTTGAGCTAAGAAAGGTCTTCACGTTTTCCCGTGGTTGGGACAAAATCCGAAGAAAATTAGTCTTTTGAAACCTCTGAAAATGAAAATGGCCTTGCACTGAAATGCCCGTGTCCATACGGAAAGCTTCACTGGGACACGGCCAGGCCTGCTCTCCCGTCTCGTGCGCGGCCGCCTTCCCACTGCGGCAGCATAGCCCGGTCGTTCCCGTCGCGACTGGAGGCTCCCGAAAGCCCAACGTATTTACCGTTTGGCCCTTTAAGGAAAAGTTGGTCAACTCGTGCAGTTTGCGGAGTGTCCTTCCCACCCTTAACTTAGTGGGATAAAATACACATGTGTACACATTTTGTAGCGTCGTTTTGGGGGGGGGGCTTACTTTAAACAAGCCATCGCATGTGAATTGTTTCGTATCGGCTTCATTCTTTGATTCATCCACGCTGCCTTCCCCTCATCCTGCAACTTGTCGTTCACAGATCAGCTTCTCCATCACCCTTGTTAAAATTGCAGCCCTTACCCTCAGCCCATCCCCTTTGCTTCGTGCACCACCCCGCACCCAGTTTGTCACACATCTCTCCATCCTTTCTCCCCCTGACCGTGGAGTGGGAGGCGGGGACCCATTTCCCTCCCCGCTGCCCCCCACCTCCTGGCTGGCGTGGGGCGAATGAAGGCACCCACAGATGAGGGCGCGCCAGGTGCTCAGACTCAAGCTGGGCCGGCGAGGTGCTGGGGATGCCTGTTGTGCCCGAGCGCTGACCCGCCGGTCCCCGCTCTGCCCGCAGACACGGCTCCTGGTCACGCACAGCATCAGCTGCCTGCCCCAGGTGGACGTCATCCTCGTCATGACCGGCGGCCAGATCTCGGAGATGGGCTCCTACCAGGAGCTGCTGGCCCGGGACGGCGCCTTCGCCGAGTTCCTTCGCACGTACACCAGCAGCGAGCAGGAGCAGGCTGAGCAGGATGAAGGTAGGGCGCCGGGGTGCCTCGCTGGGCCCCCCACTGCCTCCCGGAGGTACTCCCAGTCCCCCTCCGGCTCTCCTCGCCAGCCTCTTCAGGAGCTCTGAGGAAGGATCATCTTTCGGCTCTCGGGGCTGCCTTGAGAGAGGGGGTCCCGGTGCCCTATGGCTGCGGCGGCGGACGTGGGCCCAGGTCCTCGTCCTTTGCTGCGAGGTGGCTTTGGGGCCGCCGAGCTTCAGGGTTCTCGTGGCAGGAGTGGGGACAGTGATAATTACAGTCCTCCTGGCTCTCCAGAGGCTGTGGGAAGCGATGACATGTGTGGCATTCAGAACAGATGCTGGGGCCAGGGGGGACACGTGGTGGCTGAGCGAGTGTGCGGGCTGGCAGTTGGCGAGCCTGGATTCGAGTCCCACTGCTCCTTTTACCAGGGTCCTGCAGACCCTTCTGAGCCTCAGTTTCCTCGCTGATAAAGCAGCATAACAGGACAACCTTCTGGCGTTTGGTAGAGAGTTAATGTGCTTAGTTCCATCGAGCCTTGGGCACGGTGCCCGGCACAGAATGTTCTATGCACGACAACGGCTGTCATCACTCCCCTGGGAGGAGTGCCCATCATTTACCCCCGTGCACGTGGCACTGGCCAGGTCACCGCAGACCTGTCCACCCCTAGCCGCACCCCGTGTGTTCTCCTTAGTCAGCGCTCGGAAAGCCGGGGCCTTGCCCTGACCTTATGTGGAAGCTTCTGTGGCAAGACTTCTAAGGATCTTTTCTCTCTTTTCAGTTGGCATAAAATTCAGGGGCTTGGTTTGCAACCTTCAGACTGCCCTGTGTGTTCCTCAGTCACACTGGAGTCTCAGAGGCTCCTCCTTTCTTCTTGGAGCTCTGACCCACAGAGAAGGGGGAGGTCATCTGACACCTTTTCTGCTTTGCCTTCAGTTGTTGCTGAGAGAGGTCATGGGTCCTGCCCTGACCTCCTGCTTCCTGGAGCTAATGACAGACTCCCTGAGCCTCTGGGGCATGTTCCTTTCATATTCCATCCCCAGACAGGTCTCCCACCGTCCCCAGGGGCAGGGCTGCAGGAGTTCTGGAAGTATCTATGATGGGAAGCTAAGACACAGCCAGTGCTTGCTGAGGGCTAGCCAGGGCTCCTGTTCTCTGCGAGAGTTACCTCCTTGATGCCTTCCAGCAACTCAGGAAGGAGTAGAATTATTATTCCCAGTTCCCTGGTGCGGAAGCTGAGGCTTAGAGAAACTTGTCCCTTCTCTGCCAGGGACAGCCAGGTTCCCGTCTCTGTGAGTGGGCCTGGTTGCTGAGAAAGAGCCATTTACAGTTCATTAGTATAGTCATTGAGCCAAATTTCAAATTCACTGAGCATTTACTGTGTGTCAGATGCTCGTGTTCTCTGTCTAGGGTTGCTGTGATGACGTAGCACAGACTGTGTGTCTCACACGACAGAAATGGAGTCTCCCACAGTCCTGGAGGCTGGAAGCCCAAGACTTGGGTGTTGGCAGGATTGGTTCTTTCTGAGGCTCGGAGGGAGGGTCTGTTCTACGCCCTTCCCCTGGCGGGCCTGTGGGCAGTCTCCAGCCTTCGCTGGCCTGCGGAGGCATCACCCCCAGTGTCTGCCCTCGTCTGCACACGGCGTTCCCTGTGTGCGAGTCTGTCTCTGAATTTCCCCTTTTCCTCATGACACCTGTTAGGTGGGATCTGCCGCCCCCCCCCCCCATGATGTCCTTTTAACTAATTACACTTGCAAATAACCTGTTTCCAAATACAATCACATTCTGAGTTACTGGGCACTTCAGGCCTCAACATAGGAATTTGGGACAGGGGTGCAGTCCAGCCCGTGATGGTTTCAGGGAGACAGAAGCGAACGACATCTAGACAAATCCCTATCCTCTGGTGGGAGAGAAGGGCAAGAACGAACCAAGGAAGTACTTTCTTAGAGCATGAAGTACTATAAAGAAAAAACTGCAGATGAGGAGCTGGGGGGTGAGGGGTTAGCACGAGGCAGCCCAGGGGGATGGTCAGAGAAGCCCTTTCTGAGGAGGGGACAGTGGCGTGGAAAGGAGCCAGCAAGGAGAACATCTGGGGAACAGTGTTCTGACACGGGGAACAGCAGGTGTACAGGCCTCAGGCCTGGTGTGAGGTCAGTTTGTTGAAAGAAAAGGGGGCCCGTGTGGCCAGACCACGGTGGGCAGGGGACTGGGCGGGGAGGTGGGCCTTCAGGGTGAGGTGTTTGGGTTTTGGTCTCTATGCAGTGAGAAGCCGCTGAACGTCAGAGACAGGGAGCAGCTTGTCCAAGGACGCACGGTGGCTGCTGGTGGGGTCGGGACCTCAAGTCTGTTGTCTAAGCTTCAGTCCTCTGCTCCTTCCTTCAGTGGTCTCCATGTCTGTCCCGGGGTGGGGGTGGGGGCGGGGGCCTCATTCATTCCTCTGCTCTGGTTTGCTGCGGGGATCCTAGTGGTTTATACTAGGTGCTTTATTGAGATAGAGTTCACAGAATGCACGGTCCACCCATTTAAAGCGTTGTGTGGTTTTTGGTTATGTTCAGTGTTGTACAACATTACCAGAGTCACCTTTAGGACATTCTCGTCGCCCCTCTGGGGAACCTCGTAGCCGTTAGCCATCCCTGCACATTTTCTCCTGGCCCCCGGTGTCCTAGGCACCCTCGCATCCCTCCCTAGATGTGTGTGTTCTGGACACTTCACATAAGCGGAATTCTAGACAGTGTGGTACTCTGTGCCTGGCTTCCTTTCCTCCGTGTGAGGTTCTCGTGGCTCACCTGTGAGGTAGCGTGTCTCTGTGTCATGTTCTGTCGCTGGGGCCGACCTTGCCGCGTTTTGTTCTTTCATTCATCGGTTGATGACTGCTCGAGTTGTTGCCGTGTTGTGGCTGGTACAAATTGTGCTGCCATGAACGCTAAGGGTTTTAAAAGCAAAGCATTTCTTTTTGCCACGTAAAGCAAGAAGTTTCTTCGGCTTTTCATTCCTGATCAGAACGAGTTCCTGCATGTCTGTGCTCTCGTGGCTGGGAAGTTCTGCCTTAAGTCTTAACCTCCTTCCTTCCTGCTGTAGAGTTGGCACCTTCTAACGGTCAAGCCGAGGTCGTGCTGGGGAGGGCAACCTCAGGAGCACTGTATCTTACAGACTTGCTTCATTTGGGTGGAAATGACCCTGTGTGCTTTCTCAAGCGACACATCTGCATTCAGCTGAATCTTCCTCCCAGAATGGTCTGAGATGTCTCCCTTCTAGCCTGGTGCCCAGGGAGCGTCCTTAAACCCTGTTGACCACAGAGGGTTTTTCTTCCTTCCCTTCCTCTGCCGTCGCCAACAGACCCGAAGCAATTGGTGCAGAGCCACAGATTGCTGCCAGTGCCTTTCCCTCCCCCCTTTTTTTTCCTTTGGCCATGTCAGCACTTAATTTGGCAATGAAAATGGCATCCACCACGCTCGCACTGCCATGGGGTCGTTTTCCCAATCCAGCCACACACAGCTTCACACACGAGCCCTCAGACTGTGCGTCTGAACCCGGACTGGGCAGCCCCTTCTCACTCCAGCTCACTTGTGAGGCCCCGCATGATACGGCTTGGCATCAGGGTCCACTCTTGTTCCGCTGCAGCCGACTCCCAAGAGCCAATGACCTTGGATTTGTTTGAACCACATTTTTGGCTTCTCCTAAAGGGAAACTTTTTTTTTCCCTTGTTGGATGAATCAGGCCTTTTTTAGAACACCCAGGCTGAAGGGGAGAGTGTTTGGTTTGGGGGGACTGTTTCCCCATCCGGGTAGGGAAGAGCAGATATACCAGGAAATAAGCCAAGGATGGGGAGATATTGACTCCTCCCCAGGCGTTATTTATTACATTGATGGGTCAGAAACTTTTTTTTTTGTCTTTTTGTCTGTCTGGTTTTTTTTTCCCCCAGGTGGCAAAGAGTGTTACATAATGACTCATTAACCTTTGTACTTGGAAGATGAAGAACATTTATTTCTATTTACTCTGGTTCTTTATTAGGAACCTAAAGTCTGGAGCAGTGGTTTTGATCGGGGTACATTTGTGCTTCCCGGGACACGTGGCAATGTCTGGAGACATTTTTGGTTGTGACCACTGGGGTGTGGGGGCGGGGGGGACTGCTGGCATATAGAGGGTAGAGACCAGAGATGCTGCTAAGCAGCCTACCATGCACAGCACCCACTCCCCGCCCCCACCAGAAAACAGAGCATCCATAGTGCCAAGGCTGAGAACGCTGCCATGCCCAGGCCTCACACTATCCCGGTGCTTCCCCATGGTCTGGGGAGAAAGACTGTTACTCTGACAGTGTGCCCACTTCTCAGACCCGTGCTCGATTCATCTCTCAGGCTCGTGACTGATTTTCTCTGTCTTTGAGATCTTTGCTGAAAGATTTTTTTTTCTTTTTTTACTGATCATAAAATCAGCCTGCGCTCGCTTTAGGCAGTTGGAAACTGCAGAACAACGCAGAGAACCAGGAAAAAGGCTGTCCGTCCCCTGGCCCACTCACCGGAGGGGCTTTCGGTGTCTGTCCCACCTCGGCCTCCCTCCTGAGAGGACTAGCATCCCTCTACGCCCTCAGCCATCAGTCCTGCTTGCTTTTCTGACCAGTGGGTCGTAAGCACCTCCCCCCATTACCAGGATCTGTCATAAACACCGAACAGCTGCTGAGAGTCCATCGTCCACACAGCACATTCCTTTAGGCTGTCCTCAGTAGCCGTATTTCTTCCACTTGAGCATGGAGAACTTTCTGGGCCGACGCGAGTGGATTGGGCTGGGTGATGCAGCCGGTCAATTCCGTTTTTGGTCAAAAACGAAGCGTTGACTGCAAAGTGGTGACTTGGATTCTTCCCTCGAGGGAGGCTGGCCTGCTGGCCCATGCCCAAGCAGAGTTCCAGAACCTTCTTGAGAATAAACAGCTCTGAGGTGCTGGCTTTGAGGGCCGGTGACTGGCTGGACACGGAGACCTGGGGGTGGTACTTACGAGATTCAAGAGCAAGGACAGTGCCAGGCTTGTAAGCATGACAGCCTCACACCTGGAACCTGGAAGCGCTCAAGAAACATTTATTAGATGACAAGTTTTGGGCCCTTGTTTTAAAAAAAAAAAAAAAATTTTTTTTTAAACTATTTTCTAGCATTCCTCAGCCCTGGCCCCCTTCAGTTCCCCCTTCCTCTGCTTTAGTTTTCTTTGTAGCTCTGAACATTGCCTGACAGCTAATCCTGGATCTATTCTTTTGTGTCTTCTCTCTCTCTTTCTCTCCCTTGAAGTTTATGTTCCATGAGGGCTTTTTGGTTATTTTTGTATCCCCAGGACCGGAGAGAGTGCCTGGCATGTAGTAGATGCTCAGTATAATGTGTGATGATAAACGAGTACATTATGCCTTGATTATTTAAGACATGTCCTGTGTAAGCTTTGAACATTAACACAGCTGCGTAAATACTCAGGTTGGAAGAAAATATGCACTGATATTACCATTTCTCCAGGGCTGGTTTAGAAACCGGCTTTGTGGGCATGGGCTTATGATGGCATCATGGTGGCCCATGGGGTGCCCATTGTAGCACTGGAAGGTCAGCTCTGCTTGTTCACTTGGCCATTCATTTGTTAGTCTGACCATGTGCATATGAGGTTTATACAGAGTGCCTGCTGTGTGCCATGGGGAACCTGATACTTGAGCCACTGTGTGAAAGGGTTCCCCTTGGATTGTACAGTACACATCCTGTGGAACCACACATGGCCATCTGATGTGCCTGGGGCTGGGAATAAAGTAGTGGGTAAGACCAACTCTGTTCTCAAGAGCTCACAGTCTTGAGGGTGTCTCTCCTCTATTGGGGGAGACATATGCCAAATAACCAAGGGTGCGGTGGTGGTAAACGCAGTGATGAAAGCGAGCCTGGGGGGCTATGAGAACCCTGAGAAGGCATCCTCATCCCAGCCTGGGAGGGCCCAGGATGAAATCTGAGCCAAGCCACCTTCTCTTCCCCTTTTCTTGGCTCCATGTGCGTCTGGCTCAGAAGGCAGTGTACAGCCCAGGCCCCTCTCATAAGCAGCATCTGTCATCAAGATCTGAAGGCAGCGGGCCCGAGCCAAGGCCTGTGCTATCTCCCAGCCGCCACACCTGCCCTGCCCGGCTATAGCACTTGACTTTTTTCCTTCTGCTGCCATGAAAACAGGTGTAGAGACTGAGGGTTGACCTGCATTTTTCTAGATCTTCTGATGTCTAAACACATTTATTATATTTAGCAAAAGAGGCCGAAAGCAGAGGCTTAACCCACTGAGCCACCCAGGCGCCCCTGGCTTGGTTCTTAATACTTTCTTGGATCTCGTGAATTCTCAGGTGGCAAAGTAGTGGCCGAGGCGGAGGAAGGTCAGTGACCCCAGGAGTTAGAAGTAGCTGTGCTTACAGGAGGAGGATGTGGGAAGATCAGGCCTGTTGCTGCGTGCTCAGAAAGAGGCCCTTGACCATCTGTATTTCTGTCCCCTTCCATTCATCCAGCATTTATGGGCACCTACTATGTGCCAGGCTTTGCAGTGGGCCCTTGGGGAGATGGTCTGAACCCCCAGATCTCTTGTTCCTCAACTGGGTGGCCTGGGCTAAGCGTTAACTGCTCTGTAGGTCAGAGGGCCGTGATGAGCATGCCTTGGCGGAGACCTTTTCGCAGAATGCTTGGCACATAGTGGGTGGACAGTGAATGGCCCGCCGTGTGACCATCAGGATTCCACTGTCACCTCCTGGGCACGGTCAGGACCTCGACAGGCCAAAGCAGGACAGGGCGATGTGTGCGTGATGGAATCACTGTGGGTGGCTGTGGGCCCGCGGTGGGGAGGAGGAGATGTCGTCTAGCAGAGTTTCACTGTGGAAGGCTGCCCCGGCTCCCTCTGGTGAGGTGAAGGCATGAACCAGCCGCTGGAGCGGACCCATCCGTCCTGCCTGCCGCAGCAGCGTGTGGCTGAGGGTCCAGACAAAGGGCTCTTTTGTAAGCCACAGAAGTCGACTCCTGCCTGTTCAACAAGGGTATTTACTGGAAGGGGAAGCAGATCACTCGGAAATCAGAGGCCAGACCAAAGAAACAGGACTCAGGAAATGGGAACTCCAGGAATCAGACACTTTTAGGACAGATCAGTCGGAACTGTCTTTGGTCCTCGGGGCCACTGATGGTTCACAGTCCTGGGGAAGGGGCTCTGATGGGCTGACCTTCGATCTGCCAAGACTGTAGGAAGAGGGAAGAGCTGATTCCTTGCAAAGAAAGCAGACAGAGATGTGGACCGACCCATGTTCCCATTGCCTTTTAGGATTCTTGGTCCCTCCCCCTGCAGAGGAGAATTTTCCAGCTGTTCCCGCCGGTGTATCAACCTTTGGGCTAATTGGGTGGAGAAAGGGGGTTATGGGAGGCCACTGTGAGGTCTCCCACAAACCTTATGGCTTATCCTGAGTGAGGAACAGAAGGGAAGCCTGCAGCTTACAGAGGCTGGCCTGCATAGCCAGGCGGGAGCAAGGAGCTCTCTGGAGCCCCTGCCATGGGGCTGGGTCCCTGGGAATGTTTTCAAGCATCCCTGTCTCCACACAGAGGGAGTTGGTCAAGGCCAGGCCTGGGCCTCCAGTGCGGTGAGCCCTGACCACATGCTCCTGCATGGAAAGTCCTGCTTGTTGTTATTCTTTTTGATTAAGTTTAGTTTTTTTTTTTTTTTTTTTTTAATTTAAGCAGAAAAGATGCTGCCGTTAAAAAGAAATGTGTAAAGCAATGAATCTCTATCTTGGCTACAGGCCAGAATTATCCGTAGAACGTGTTTAATAAGGCGAGTAGTGCCAAGCCCTACCGTGGCCTGTCACTTCCTAAGCACCACGTGTGGCCTCACTCATCCTCCCACTTATGAAGGGAGCAGCTGTGGTCACTTGCCCTTTGCACATGTGAAAGTTGAGTCTCAAAGAAGTTTATTGCTTCCCTAGCACACACAGCTAGGAAGTGAGAGAGCACTCCATTCCTGACTGAGCTCTGACTCAGCATGGGGGGCCTGGCCTCCCTGCAGGCAAGAGTCTGGCAAGGACCAGAGCCGGGCCAGGGGCATCCCTGGGTGCACAGGTGCCTGCATTGATCACAACCAAGGTGGCGAATCACTGGTTGGGAGTTGCCTCGCCCCCAGCTGCACCCCCCATGATGCTCCGCCCTGCTGTCTGTCTTCTGTTTCTTCCTATGACTGTCACGAAAGAGCCTGCCTTTATGCATTTGATATCAGTTTGTGTTCTGTCAGCGTGTTCCCAGAGTCACCCTGTCACTGCCAGAACTGCATATTAGTCCCCTTCTGGGACTTCTCCTCTGCACGCATTCCCCTCCTCTTCCAGGCCAGCCCTGGGGAGCCATACGCCACATCTCTGCTGTAGGCTTTCTCTCTCCTGGCACCAGTGTGAGACCAGGGCTGGGCTGGAGTAATGATAACGCATCCCTGAGTGGTTGGAAAAATGAAGGGAGATGATGTGTTTCAACAGAGCCCGGGGCCAGCACTCATTCGGTGTTAGCCGCGGTCAGTGAAGTTATGGGGATGAGCTCTGATGCTGGGGGTGTGATTCCTGGGACTGGGGCCGCTGGCTGGCCGGTTGTGCCTCAGGGTGGCTGTACCCATTGTTGAGGGAAATGGCAGTGCTCCAGACTTCTACTCCAGACTTCTGGACCTCCCTGTGGTCTGGGTTAACTCTTGGCACTGGGACGCAGGGCAGGGTGCCCTCTGGGACCCCCTGTTGGCTGATGCCCTTGTCAAAACTGGGGGGTGCTTGACTGTCACCCTTGCTTGGGATGCTTGGAGACCAGATGGCTGTGTGCTCTTCCCCACCTAGCTCCTTGCATCCTGGCCCCTTGGACTAAGTTCCGTGAGGCTCTGATGCTGTCAGCCAAGCTGTGTTATACCTGTCACCCGCCACTGGCATAGCCACCTACTCAGGCCCAGCACCCGGAGCTCCTGGGACCCTCGGGATGCTTGCAAGTCACTGTCTCTGCCCCACGGGAGCCAGCTGGCTCTACAGACCTCCTGCCCCTGTGCTGGGAGCCTGTCTGTGGCCTCAGCCAAGCATGTCTTGTTTTCTGAGCTTCCTGGTGGCCACGTTATCTGCCACATCCCATCCAAGTAACTGGTTTTCCTAAATGCCCGTGGTTTTGGCGTCCAGCTCTGGAAACTACAACTTCCCCCTTTCCTCTCTCCTGCCAGGGTTGACAAGTGTCAGCAGTCCAGGGAAGGAGGGGAAGCAGATGGAGAATGGCATGCTGGTGACGGATGTCTCGGGGAAGCAGCTGCAGAGGTATGAGCAGAGAGGGACACCTGTTGGTGTGGACTCTGCAGGCCCCTGCTTCTGCCCCCCGCCTGTGGGGAGAGAAGAGGAACAAGGGTGCCAGCAGCTTGTGTTACCTACTAAAGAATGCCTGAGTTCCCCGGGGTCATGGAAGATGGAGGCTTTCTGCCTCCTTCCCCAAATGGCCTCACGTTTCAGGGGCCTGAAGTGGGGCAGGGGCCACACTGTTCTTCCTGGGGGCACAGCTCACACAGGCCTCAGGAGGTAGCCGTCTGCCTGCACTTGGGATGCTCAAGGTCCCTGCAAGAGGTGGGTCTCTGCTCAAGTCATTGAAAGGGGCCTGCAGTGTTCAGGCCTTAAGGGCCAGCATTTGAACCAAAATAGTCACAGTAGTAGTGACCATGACGCTGTACGCACCCTTCGGAGCCAGGCACGGTGCCCAGCCCTGTGCAATCTGTTGAACCTGGAGGTAGTTACTCATGTCTGCCCGCTTTACAGTGAGCAAGTGGAGTGCTCTCCCCAGGTCGTGCAGCCAGACGGAAACTGAGCTTGGACTTGAACCCAGGCCCTGCCTCTGAGCCAGTGCTCTGAAGTTCTGTGCTTTTACTGCTGTAAAGGAGGTTGCTCTAAGCTAGGTCGTTAAGGATTTAATGGGCAGCTTTCTGTGGACTTTGTGGCTTACCCACTCTGTGCCTCAGTTTCCTTACCTGTCAGATAGGGTCTGTGGTGTGCCTACCGCAGAGGGCTATGGCGGTGGGGGGGCGCAGACTCCATGCATAGTACATATGACACACTTAGCACAGTACTTTCCTCCATCAGCACCCAGTAAAGAGCACTCACCTTATGGCATGAGATGGGGCTGCCCACAGTTACTTCTCTGGCATCAGGAGGTTTCACAGAAATGAGGCTGGGAACGAACCCAGACGAAACTGGCGTGAGCAGCTCTGCCCTTTAGAAAACTGCCCACAGTACCCTCCTAGAATCTGACTGGTTTTTTTTAAGATTTTATTTATTTGAGAGAGAGAGAGCTAGTGGGGCAGAGGGAAAGAGTTTGGAGGGGCAGAGGGAGAGAATCTCAAGCAAACTTTGCACTTAGCACGGAGCCCGATGTGGGGCTCGATCTCAGTACCCTGAGCTCATGACCTTAGCTGAAACCAAGCATCAGACGCTTCACTGACTGAGCCGTCCAGGTACTCTGACACTGATTTTTATCGTATGGAATAGGTGGAAATATTTTCCTCTCTGTTGGTGCACCTGTCAAGGTGGTGAGCTGGGTGTAGGTGTGTGAATCATGTAGAATAGGGTCTCACCCAGGGCATGCAGGAGCACTGCCGGGATTCAGGCAGGCGGCCAGAGTGATCAGTCATGGTTGCTGCCCTCTGAGGATTTGCTAGGACAGCCGAGACAAGATAGCACTTCCAGGTGGTCCTGGGACCTAGGAGCAGGTGATGGTGGGAGGCCGGCTGGGGAAAACCATGGGTGGACTGAGCACAAGCACAGGGAGCAGTGGGCATATCTGTTGCTATGTAACAGATGACTTTGAAGTCCATGGCTTGGGAAGTCTGGGCAGGGCTCAGCTGGCTTCTCCACTCTGGGCCTCACACAAGCCGCAGCAGGTATCTGCCAGGCTGGGGTCTCATCTGAAGACTGGGCTGGGGAGAGATCCGCTTCGAAGCTCACATGGCTGTTGGCAGGATTCCATTCCTTGGGGCCTGTGTTACCGTCCTCACTTCCTAACTGGAGCTCCCTGTTCCCAGCATCCTGGGCCTCCAGCCTGCAAGCTTGCTTCATCGACACGTGCAAACCAAGAAGATGATAGCGTTAGCAAGCAGGATGGAAGTCACACCCCGTCCCTTTGCCCGTGTGGGTCTGAGCTGTGACCGAGAGAGGGTGTGTGCACACAGCACACATCCATCCACCCTTGTCATTCACCAGGGTTGCAAATCCCCAGGCGAAGGGACTGGCTCGAGGAGGTCTCCAAAGAGAGCTTGGGGCCATGTGATCTGTGATAATGTGTCTTGATCTGTATAAAGCTGATGACCCCCGTGTGCCTTGTTTTCCCCAGACAGCTCAGCAACTCCTCCTCCTACAGCGGGGACATTAGCCGCCACCACACTAGCACGGCTGAGCTGCAGAAAGCCGGGGCCAAGAAAGAGGATGCGTGGAAGCTGGTGGAGGCAGACAAGGCACAAACAGGGCAGGTGAGGGCCGGCTGCCCCGGTGGGGGCTGTGGCCCACGTCACTGCATGTGGGGTCCTTGCAGAACGCTTCGTTGATGTTGTATTTTGTCTTTCTCTCCACGAGCCTACGCAGGTGCTATTTTCTAGTGCCGGAAACAAGCGGCAGAGCCTAGATGACTTACCCAAGGTCACAGCCAAGGGGCAGCAGAGCTAGAGTGGGAATCCTGGTGGTCTGACTCCAGGGCTGGCGTTTGGAGCCTCTGCTGTACTGACCGCCACTGCCTTGGAGCAGCTGGGGGCTTCTGTTAGCTCTGGGTGACCTGGGTGCTTTCAGTCACGCCTTCCCACGGTGGGGGAAGTTGCAGATAGATGAAATTCTCTGTAAGATAACACCTCTGTCACTTCACCTCGTGTGACCGTGTGTGTGTGTGTGTGTGTGTGCGTGCACATGTACGTGTGTGTGGTGGGATTCATTTGCTTCAGTTTCTCTTGCAGCCCTAATGATTCCAATGCAAGAAAGTCTGAGTTTGGTGCCCGTTTATCTTTCTTGCGTGTCTCAGTCCACTGGGGCTGCTCTAACAGAAGTCCACGGGCCAGGTGACTCAGAAGCACCCCGCTTTTATTGCCCACGCTTCCTGGAGGCTGGCCAGCACGTGTGGCGCCCGGCGAGGGCTCGCTCCGAGGGAGGCTCAGGGACCGTCGTCTGCTGCCTATGTCCTGTTTCGGGAAGGGGTGAGGGAGCTCTCCGGAGCCCCTTTGTTAAGACCCACTGTGAGGGCTCCATCCTCACAATTTGACCGCTTCCCACTGGCCTCTCCTCTGCATACATCATACCAGAGGTTGGAGTCCCAACACGCAAACTTGGAGGGACACTGTGATCAAGTCCATAGTGCTAAGAAATCACCAGCTTCTCTCTGTCACAGGGAGAATCGGTTTCAAGCTCTTGTTTTGTTGTATGTGTTTTACAGTCCTCTATTTTGGGCACGTGTCAGTAATTTTCCATTTATGGTAATGATCCCAAGTTTATTTTTTTAAAAATGCATGTGGTTTGTTTTTTTTAAAAAAATAGGGAATAGAATTTTTTTGTTGTTGTTGTTTATTTATTTGACAGAGAGATCACAAGTAGGCAGAGAGGCAGGCAGAGAGAGAGAGGGGGGAAGCAGGCTCCCTGCTGAGCAGAGAGCCCGATGCGGGACTCGATCCCAGGACCCTGAGATCATGACCTGAGCCGAAGGCAGCGGCTTAACCCACTGAGCCACCCAGGCGCCCCAGGGAATAGAATTTTTAAAAGAAGAATAAGTAGACACAGAAACAAGCCACCCCTGAGAGGTGGCACAGGAACGCGAGAGGTCAGGACGCTTCTCTTGGATCTGCCTGGATGTTTGTGGAATCCTGCTTGGGCCAGCCCTGCTCTGTAATTATGCGTTGATCTGGTCACCGAAAGCCTGTCTTGCCACTTGACTGGGAGCTCCATCAGGGCAGAGATCTTGACTTTATCTCTTGCTGACTTTGTCAAGTAACTAAGGGGAATGTGCCATGAGTATGAGCGTAGGCGCGGGGCGCGGGGGACGAGATGGCCCAGCTGCTGCTGGAGAGCCTGCCCTCGGGGGTGCGGTGGCAGGAGCACCTTCAGAAGCCTTCTCTCCCCTGGTCTGCAGGTCAAGCTGTCCGTGTACTGGGACTACATGAAGGCGATCGGACTTTTCATCTCCTTTCTGAGCATCTTCCTTTTCCTGTGTAACCACGTTGCTGCTTTGGCCTCTAACTACTGGCTCAGCCTCTGGACCGATGACCCCATCGTCAATGGGACCCAGGAGCACACTAAAGTCCGCCTGAGCGTCTACGGAGCCCTGGGCATTTCACAAGGTGGGGGCCCCTCCCCTGCCCATTTTGGGCACTTGGAATGGCTTCTTCCATGTCTTATTATGGAGTTTAGTCTCCCCGTTTGTGAGTGTTTTCTGGACCCCCCAAACTAAGCCAAACTCACATGAACAGTTACCTGTTCCTTAGTAGACACTCAGGTACTTACAGAGTGAATATTTCTTGAATGCCTTGTTTCACGGACCCCTAGGAGATGGAGAGAAGCTCTCAATGTGCCCATTTCACAGATGAGCAAATTTGAGAATGCCCTCGCCGCTTACTGCTCTTCGAGGGTGATGGGGCTTCTGTAGACTCTAATTTGTGGGCTTCTCCATGCCATCCGAGGGTGGGAATTGGGTCACACTGGTGGTTCTCGGTGCAGACTGTGCTGTCCCCTGGGGGCATCTAGCCACGTCTGGAGATCCTTAGAGCCATCACAGCTTTGATTGGAGGTGGTGTTTCTGGCATGCAGAAGCCAGGAATGTCACCGGACGGCCCACAGTACACAACACAGCCCCCATAACAGAGGACGATCTGACCTCAAATGTCAGTAGTGAAGAAGTTGAGAAACCCTGTTTACCCTTCCTGTGGGCCCATTAAGGTTCCCAAACCCAGCAGCGTTAATAGAGCCGCTGTGAGCCCTTCCTCGGTGTCTGCTTATGTTCTAAACGCTTCCATGGGTTTTTTGCAGACCAGGGCCGAGAGGTAGCAGCTACTGTTTCACCCATTTTCGAACTACATCACAGAAAGTTCTGTTGCATGGCACTGGTCTGGAGGAGTGTGGGACACGGAGTGTGAGCATGACCTTGGAGCAGCTGCCTGGATCTGAACCACAGCTCTGCTGCTGGTTGGCTGACTCTGTCAAGGGCAAAGGAGTTCACCTGTCTGACCTCGAGTGTCCTCCATAAAATGGGTGCTAAGAGGCTTTACGTAGAGTCAGTGTGAGAAGTAGATTCAGGTAAAACTCCTGCATAGTGTTTAATCTGTAGCGAGTCCTCAGCGAACAGTAGCTACTACTGTCCTCCTCATGGTCGTCATCATTCTTAGAAGCTGAGAGTCCGGCCCTCTTGCATCCGTGCAGCCACTCCTCCCCACCCCTGCTTGGCCCGTGTCCCATCCTGGTGTTTACCTTGAGAGTATCTGTAGGTATCTCGGTCTTCGGCTACTCCATGGTGGTGTCCATCGGGGGGATCTTCGCTTCCCGCCGCCTGCACCTGGACCTGCTACACAACGTCCTCCGGTCACCCATGAGCTTCTTCGAGCGCACCCCCAGTGGGAACCTGGTGAACCGCTTCTCCAAGGAGCTGGACACGGTGGACTCCATGATCCCGCAGGTCATCAAGATGTTCATGGGCTCCCTGTTCAACGTCATCGGCGCCTGCATCATCATCCTGCTGGCCACGCCCATCGCCGCCATCATCATCCCGCCGCTGGGCCTCATCTACTTCTTCGTCCAGGTAAGGGGTGGGGTCTCGGGGCGCAGGAGGGGCCCTGCTGTGTACGCTACTTCTGTGTGCACTAAGGGCTCACTTCACCTGACCATTTCCCCACTGTGGAGTCGTTGGGGATTTCCTGGAGGAGGGTTGGATTTGTTTTTGTCAGCTTTAAATACCTATCGGGGGGGTATATATACATAAAAATATATGTATTTGTTATAATAATTTATAATAATAATAGCTTATAGCAATAATAATACTACTCTTAAAATTGATTATTAAAATTAAGAGTTTTATGAAATTCTTTAGGTCGTAAGTCCCCTGCAGAAAGTAGAGATGTGAACAACAGCGTCTTAAACAGGATTGACATCTTTCTCTCTCCCAGTAGAAATGTAGAAGTGGGCCGTTCGGGTCCACAAGTCTCTTAATATCCTGGACTGTTAGTATCACTGCTTTTTTTTTGTTCTCCCGTCCTCGCATAAGCCTTCATTCTCTCTCTCTCTCTCTTTTTTTTTTTTTTAAGATTTTATTTATTTGTTAGCAAGTGAGCACAGGGAGACAGAGAGGCAGGCAGAGGCAGAGGCAGAAGCAGGCTCCCTGCCGAGCAAGGAGCCC
Source organism: Taxidea taxus jeffersonii (assembly GCA_003697995.1). Classification (NCBI taxonomy): domain Eukaryota; kingdom Metazoa; phylum Chordata; class Mammalia; order Carnivora; family Mustelidae; genus Taxidea; species Taxidea taxus. Next base: position 15,224 of record RCUC01001271.1, on the reverse strand, counting down.
GATGTGGGACTCGATCCCAGGACGCTGGGATCATGACCTGAGCCGAAGGCAGCTGCTTAACCAACTGAGCCACCCAGGCGTCCCTCTCTCTTTTTTTTTTTTTTAAAGATTTTATATATTTATTTGGCAGACAGAGATCATAAGTAGGCAGAGAGGCAGGCAGAGAGGGGGAAGCAGGCTCCCCGCTGAGCAGAGAACCTGACGCGGTAAGCCTTCATTCTTAAGTTGATCTCCTGGCCCAAGGCAACTGCTGAAGCTCCAGCCATCAAGCTGTAGTTCAGAAAACAAGACCAAGGAAAGGGAACAGAGCAAGGGAGCATGTGACCGCCATGTTCTTGTGGTCCCTTAGGTTATTACAGCATAAATGGTGCTTGCAGCTGTAGGTGAGCGTGTCGAGGGTCTGGTGGCAGAGCTGGGAGTGCGAACTCACGTCTCTCTGTTGTGTTGGTGACCACAATGCTGCACTGCCCCTTTTTGCCCTGAAAAGCTTAGCAGCAGCACAGTTGCCAGGGGGTCAGTGGTTTAGAGGGCAGCCCAGCCCAGAGGAGGAGTGAGAACCACAAAGTGCTCCGTATTCAGGCTACACTGTGGCTGCTCATGCAGGACTGGAGGCCTTGGTCCCGCCTCCTCGCCTCCACACTCCAGCACGCGGCGGCCCAGCGGTCGGGGGGCACAAACGCAGGTGGAGTCACAGCAAGCAAGTCTGGTTCTCGCACCCTCGTTGTGTTCTCTTTAAATTGGTGCTAGCTTTTCTAGAAACTTCATCCTGCTGCATTTGCCAAAGGTATGACCCGTGTTCATACGCTGGCCGTGCATTTCCCTGAGGGACCCGGTTCAGAAGAACCAAACGGGCCACATGCTGCATTCACAGCAGCTCACACAGCTGCCAGCAGCCGGACCTTGAGCCCCTGCACAGCAATTCCGTGACGGGATCTGCGATCCATTGGGGATAACGTTGGTATTGTTTTTAAACAACAAGGACGGTTCAGCAAAGGATCCTGTTGTATCTGCCCTGTCATTACAACTAAGCAGGCATAGAGCACGTGTGACGACTGGAAAAGGAAATAGCAAAAGGAAAACATCGTGTCTCTGAGGGCTGGGATTATGAAAGAATTTTTTAATTTTCTTATTTTTATTTTTTTAAAGATTCATGTATCTCTTTGAGAGAGAGTGTGCGAGTGGTGGGGAGGGGCTGATACAGAGGGTGAGAGAGAGAGTCTGAAGCAAACTCCATGTTGAGCGTGGAGCCTGATGTGGGGCTCAGTCACGTAACCCCGAGATCATGACCTGAGCCGAAACCAAGAGTTGGGCACTTAACCATCTGAGCCACCCAGGTGCCCCAAGTTTGGTTTTCTTTAAGGGTTTTTAACTAAATGTACCCTTACCCTGCAACCCAGCAGTCCCCTCTTCTTAGTGTATATGCAAAAGAAATGAGAGTGCATCCAGAAAAAAAAAGGGGGTGCTAGAACACTTTTAGCATCTTGATTCATGATAGCCCCAAACGAGAAACGACTTAGGATTTTTGACCCAGAAGTCACAAGAACTTTCTGGGATGCTAGAGATGTTGTAGATTTGGTCAGGTAATGGGTGTGCAGGTGTAAATAAATACAAAATTTATCAAGCCAATTTTTTTTAAGATTTTATTTATTTATTTTACAGAGATCACAAGTAGGCAGAGAAGCAGGCAGAGAGAGAGGAAGGGAAGCAGGCTTCCCACTGAGCAGAGAGCCCGATGTGGGGTTCGATCCCAGGACACCGGGATCATGACCTGAGCCGAAGGCAGAGGCTTAACCCACTGGGCCACCCAGGTGCCCCAGATGTAATACAATTTTTAAAAACAGATTTATTTTTTTTAGAGAGAGACTGGGAGGGAAGGGCTCAGGGAGAGGGAGAAAGAGTCCTAACCAGACTCTGCGAGCACAGAGCCCGACATAGGGCTCGATCCCATGACCCCAAGATCATGACTTGAGTCGAAACCAAGAGTTGCGTACTTAACTGGCTGCACCACCCAGGCACCCCGGTAATTTAATTTTTATTTAATCTATCTGTATCATCCCCTCCCCAATGTTTAAATGGGTATCCATTACTGTTTTAATTTAGAAGCAAGTCATTTTTATATAAAGGTGATGCAAAAGATCGGACAATGTGGAATCGTGTTGGGGCTTCCTTGTTGCCTAAAGGAGACATTTCTGGTTTGTGAGCTGTTTTGGCGTCCATAAAAACCTCCCAGCCACAGGTCCGATAGCTTAGCTCCCAGCTCGCTGTGTGGCTCAGGCAGGGGTGTGTCGAGCGTTCCTCTTACCCCCGAGCACCGGGCACTTGGTCTCTGAAAGAGTGAGGTGAGTCTAGGGCGTGAATTAGGTCTCCTGGAATGGAGTTTAAAAGGAAAGCTAACACTTGCTCTTTTTTTTTTAAACTGAGTTTAAACACAAATACATCTCAGGTGAGCTTTCGTAAAAATTCTGGGCACAGGAGATGTGGAGTAAGTTGAACAGGGAAGACTCTTGGGAATGATTTCCATCCGGGATGTTTAGAAAGAAAGCCAGAGGGAGGAGGCGTCAGGCTGAGGGTCACAGGGTAGATCCCACAGGGCCAAGGCGTCCAGAGTTGGTTCATGGCGGTAAGCGGTCACCTGACCTGCCCTCAAGGACTGGCAGAGCCACTGTCCTGGGACCACCCAGGCTGGCATGGTCCTGGGTTAGCCGACAGAGTTGCCGGGGCCCAGAAGGCCGCCCAAGTGTGGGTGCCAGTTACTGTGTGCGCTGCCATCCGGAAGGAAGCTGCTGACCTCAGAGCCCCCACCCAGGTTTCCTGCTCTCTGTGGAAGGTCGCGGCCCCGGGGGGCAGGGAGGCGGTGTCCCTGGCCACCCTGTGTTTCTGGGTCTCGCACAGCTGTCTGGCTCTGCCGCTTGTGGGGCGGCTGCATTTACGTGAGATGCTGAGCACCCCTGGAACGGGGCCCTGGTCTGTGTGTATCGACAGGGAAACCAAGGCCACAAGAACTCAGTGTCCTTGAATGACCAGGCCGCGCTCTGTTCATGGCTCCTTGAAGTTTCCAGCGGGCAAGTTGCTTCTGTTCCGATTGCCCTGGTTAGGGCAGGAGCAGAGCCGATGGGCATCTGCCTACGGAGTCAGGTGGAGGCCTGGATGTCCTCCAAACCTGTACCCAAAGCCACGCCGCTGGGGCCATCCAGCCCTAGAGTTGAGTGGTGTCAGGCAGGCTGTTGTGCCTCACAGCCGGGCTCTCTGAGGCCAGACCCCAGCTCGGCCGCCGGTAGCCGAGTGACCTGAGGGGGGAGTGTAGCGAGCTTCTTTCTGGTTTACTGAGCGTCAGCAGGAATGAGCGCCTGCTGGATTTCTGGTCCGGGTCCCATGAGCTGATGTCTGGAACTTCTTGGAGCCGTGCGAGGATGGGGGCGTCTGGCTGGCTCAGTTGGTGAAGCGTCTGCCTTCGGCTCAGGTCATGATCTCAGGGTCCTGGGATCGAGTCCACGGCAGACTCCCTGCTCAGCGGGAAGCCTGCTGAGCAGAGGTGGGCTTTGCGTGGGCGTTAGCTGCTGTCACCGTCACCCCCGTGCGTGCGGCGATCACCCCGCCTCCCACATGTCACCTCCCGGAGGTATCGTGCAGGTCCAGGCTTTCTCCAGTGCAGCTCCGGGGGCCCGGCAGCATGGGAGGGGCTTTGCCCACCGCCCGGTCCGTTCTCTTCCCCCAGAGGTTCTACGTGGCCTCGTCGCGGCAGCTGAAGCGCCTGGAGTCGGTGAGCCGCTCCCCGGTGTACTCGCACTTCAACGAGACCCTGCTGGGCGTCAGCGTCATCCGCGCCTTCGAGGAACAGGAGCGCTTCATCCACCAGAGCGACCTGAAGGTGGACGAGAACCAGAAGGCCTATTACCCCAGCATCGTGGCCAACAGGTGGGCGCGAGGCCTCGCGGGGGCAGGTGGAGGACGAAGAATCCGCCCTCGTTCCCGGAGGAGGAGGGAGTGAAGCCAGGCTCGGGCCCTCATGGCTGGGCGGGAGGACAGGACGCAGTGACCCCTGAGAGCAGACGGGAGCGCTGCAGCTCCAAGTGCTGAGTGAGGGCCGGGGCCACGCGGTCCTGGAGTCAGGAAACACTGCTGGGACTACCCGTTCGCTGTTGTCCTGATGATGTAAGACCGTCCGTGACGGGCACACTCAGCCAGGATTTTTGTGTCCTGATTCTTGGCCGAGAGGGGATCATCCCCCCCCCCACCCCTCTGTGATGAGCATGGGAAGCCATTCCCCAGTCTTAGGTTGGCCCCCTGAAATCACCATGCCCCGAAGATCGTGAGTGGAAGGATAATATCAATGGAAAAGTTGGGACGGAAGTTTGCTCCTTGTTGACTAAATGCAGAAAAGTGTCTGATCCCTAAAAGGGTATCCTCACTGATGTCCTCATACCTGTTTTGAGATGTGGTGTAAGAGATTCTGGGGAGGGGCTGACAGCTCCCTGGGAACTTGCCATCCTAACCAGTCAGCCTCGACACACACAGTATCACCCTGTAAGGTAAGACTAGGAGACCGTGAGTTGTTGGAGAGCCCGCCTTCCCTGCAGAATTCTTAGAGCGTGAATTCTTAGAATTCACATCTGGCTCTGTCTTTGGGAGAAGCTACACACCCGGGAAGATCAGTCATGTGACTCCAAAGGGCTGTATGTGACAAAAAGATCAACACCCCCATCTCTCCCTAAGGTGCTTCACGCCTTGGAATATTAATATTCCTAACGCCATGCGATATCTTACAGAAGTTAGCTTTAAACCAGTAATACATCTGTTTATACATCCAAAGGTGAAGTAATCCATTTTAACATGTTTAAAAGGGGGATGATGTGGCTCTGGGAACATTAGAGCAACTTTGAAAATAGTAGCTTCTCTCCACCTTCCCCCTTTCCTACCAAGAGAAGGTTATTTTAAAGTAATCTCTACACGCACTGTGGGGCTCAGGCCCACAACCCCGAGATCGAGTCGCACGCTCCATGGATCTCGCTCCGTGAGGTCACCAGCTGGGCCACCCCCAAGGGAAGGATATTTTAAATCAGTGGTGCCTCTTACAGTTGATGACTTCTTAGGAATTTAGGAATTTTCCCGGACATCATTTTAAAGATGGGTGTATGTGGGTATATTTTAAAGCTTCCAGTGAGAAAAAGTTGGTTCTCACCAAGGCAGGCTTCACTTTCCTGGGAAGTCAGCTTCTAGAGAACTCTCTTTTGATCCCTGGGGTTGTGGGACTAATGAGGAAAGAGCGAGGCCATGTCCCTTTGGCCGTCCTTCCCCCTGTGAGCTTTTCTCGGGAACTCTCGGGGAATTACTGCAGTTAGACCCCCGCCCCGCCCGCATAAACCGGAAACCCTGGAAAGCTGACTCCAGGTCTGTGTGCGTCTGTCCATCTGCCTGTGTGTCTGCGGGCAGGTGGCTGGCCGTGCGGCTGGAGTGTGTAGGCAACTGTATCGTCCTGTTCGCTGCCCTGTTCGCCGTGGTCTCCAGGCACAGTCTCAGCGCCGGCTTGGTGGGCCTGTCCGTGTCGTACTCACTGCAGGTAAGGGGGGTGCTCTCAGCCGGATTTTCGGATTCTCTTCTTGGCGGAGTTAGTCATCGGGTTCTTGGGCCTTTGCTTTGAATCCGGGCAGGAGCTGGGGGAGCCGCTGGGGGCTGAGCGGCGTTTGAGAAGCCCGGCGACCCCCAGTGCTGGGTGGGTGGGAGGAGACACGTGGCCAGGATTCCCCCGAGTCAGGGAAAGCCCGTGATGGCCTGCCGGGGTGTCTCCTGCTACAGGAAGAACGCTGTTCTGGCTGGGACTCGCCCTCCCATCACGACTTTCGCTTGGGCACCCAAACTTGGATATGTGGTATTTTCCTTTTACCGTCTAGTTTGAAATATTTTCTGATGACCTTTCTGATGACTTGTATGGCCCAGGGGTTGTTCTGAAACATGTTTCCTTACGAGGCGCAGTGTAGCCCGTCCGGGCGACGGCGGTACGCGAGGTTCATGTTTTCTGGACCTGTTTTACCTCGGGCATTTTTGTAATTTGTAATTACTTCCCAAAGCTAATGCAACTCGTGCTCACTCTAGAAGCTCACCCGCAGGTCACCACATACTTGAACTGGCTGGTCCGCATGTCTTCCGAGATGGAGACCAACATCGTGGCAGTGGAGAGGCTGAAGGAATATTCCGAGACGGAGAAGGAGGTAAAGGCAGCAGCCGGCCTGGCGTCTCCTGACCTCTTTGGTGTGACTTAATCGGACCATCCGCAGAGCCATAGCCGCTGCGCCTTCGACAGGCAGCCTCTGTTCAACAGGAATCGTCTTCTGTTACTTGTCACGTATTTGTGTGGGGCGGGGGGGCTACTGTTAGGGAAAATGAGACACTCGTTTCCTCTTTGAAGTTTAAGAATTGAGTACCTGTGAGGTGATTCAGAGCGTGGAAAGTCACTCACCAGAGGCTCAGTACGTGCGTATCGTAAAAATGATGACGGTGGGAAGGAATTGACCTCTAAGTTTGGGGAACGCTGCTCTTATTCAACCAAGGTCTGCATTTTGTAGATGGAGGAAAAGTGGCTGACCCGAGGTCACATGTGGTCAGAATGGCTGGGAGTAGGACCCCAGTGTCCAGACTTCAGTGCTACGCTGTCCTCAGAAACTGCCTTCTTCTGCCTGCGATGGTAGTGACCATAACGATAGTGACAGTAATGCCTAGAGAGACACCTCTGCCACCGCCGCCACCCGTAATGACAGCAACCCGTATTATTCCCTCGGAGCGGCCTCAGGCCCTGAAGCATACATCTGACATGGAATCATTCATACAACCTTTCTGTAGCCTCATAACTCCCATTCTGTCCTGATCCCCATTTTACAGATGAGGATAGCGAGGCACAAGGTTAAGTTACTTGCCTGAGATTAAATGGCTGGTAAATGGCCGACCCAGAATTTTCGTCTGTGCCATTGGCACACTGCCTCCCAAGAACGTGCCCCTTGGGAATGAGACCACAGCCCTGGGTAAACTATCTCGAGGGATCTACAGAGGTGAGCAATGTCCTGTCGTTAACACTCTCACATAGGTGAGCCCAGTCCCCCTTCATCAGAGAGCATCGTTCAGGATGGTGTGAGCGCCCCCTGAGGAAATAAGTATGTATTACACCAGGGGTTTCCCCACTACTGATTTTATTTTTTTACCTTTTTAAGATATCATTCACATGCCATGCAGTGCATCATATAAAGTATGAAATGAAATCTATTTTTTACAAAGTACCACGTTTTTATTTCCTTTGGTTATTTTTTTGTTTTTAGGATAAGAACACATTTGAAAAATATAAAAGGAAGTAGAGCTCATCCAGGGTCTTGCCACTACTAAAAATATATATTTATGTGTTTATATAGACTGTATTTTCCCAGTTAGAAAGTTCCATCCACTTCCTTCCAGTGCCCTCCATGTTCTTACAGCTTATCCCTTTCCTTTATATACCTAAATTTATAAAAGGGGAATATACTTGTAAAAAATATATATATAGCAAGTTTATGGGGGAGAAAGGATGAAAGCTCTCTTTCATCCTCTCTGTTCCTCATTTTCCCCGAAGCTACCCCTGATCCTGGCCCTGAGCACATCCAGTTGTAGCGCTCAGGAAGTGTTGAATTTAGCTAAGAAACTCTTCAGAAATAAGGGCTGTGTGACTCTAGGCAAGTTACATACCCTCTCTGTGTCTGTTTCCTCATGTGCAAGGACCCCACTCATGGGACTGTATTAAGGATTAAATGAGGTCACGTGATAGTAATTTTTAAAAGTGTTAGCCGTTGCTCTCATAGTTGTCCTTCAAATATAGGAGGCACCCAGAGTAAAACCTCTACCCTTGTCCCTGTCAGAGAGGACCACTCCTTTATTGATTCCGTCCGCAAATATTGGTGGAGCCCCCGCTGTGTGCTGTGGCGGGTTGCGGGGGCTGGAGTGTCACAGTGAACAGTGAACCAACCCGTCCGCATACGGTGGACATTGCAGGGGGCATGGGGAACAGAATAAGCAAATAAAAGCACACCTCAAGTGCTAGGAGGTGCCACGTGGTCTGAAGGAGATCCGAGCAGGGTTGGGGATCAAGGGCACAGAGCCAGGGCGAGCTCTGCATGGCCCGAGAGAGAGGGAGCATGCCCAGAGGGGAGTTTGAGGAGGGTGCAGAGGCCCAGAAGCGGGGTGCACGGTGCATGGGGAGCAGAGTGAGCCGGGGGAGGGAAAAGATGTCAGAGGGGATGTGTCACCAGCTCACTTGTAGCCCTGAGGCTCCTGAGACAGACCTAAGATTCCTTCCTTGACACCCCATTCCTTACCCCCCCTCCAGGCTCCCTGGCAAGTCCCAGAGATGGCTCCACCCAGCACCTGGCCTCAGGTGGGCCGAGTGGAATTCCGAGACTATGGCCTGCGCTACCGAGAAAACCTGGACTTGGTTCTCAAGCACATCAACGTCACCATCAATGGAGGAGAAAAGGTGGGTGCGTCTTGTCCCCCTGAGCGTTCACAGCAGGGCGTCGTCACTCGCAACCAGGCGCATCATTTCCTTGGTTTCCCACAGTCCAATTCCATGGGGGTAGAGTGGCCTTTTCTGGCAGGGGCTTTGTGGAAGCAGAAGCTGCTGGCTGTGTCCTAGCCACACCACATTACATACTGTCAGCAGAGAGCCAGATGAGGCCCGCAGGTAAGTTTTTTAAAAAATCTGAATACGTTGCAAATACTGAAGAATATGGTCTGTCTTAGATAAAGATCCATTTCCTGCCTTTTTTGTTTTTGTTTTTGAATGAGTGAGCATATGTACTGCTGGAGGGAGGAAGGGCAGAGGGAGAGTATTAAGTGGGTTGCAGGGCTCAGTCACATGACCCTGAGACCATGACCTGAGCCGAAAACAAGAATTGGCTCCCTAACTGACTGAGCCACCCAGGCGCCCCTAATTTCTTGCTTTTCTTGAAAGATCAAACATCTAGCAAAATGGGGCTTATACTCCCTGCCTGGTTCTTTCTAGACAAGATGAGAACCTCCCAGCTCACCCAGCCCCTCCCCATCTCACTTAGATGCCTACTTGGCCCCTATGGGCATTTGAGTTTTGCCACCTCTAGAATCGAAAGATGCCATTGTCACTACTAGGGACGGCTTAGTGAACATGTGAAGTTGTCAGAATTCTGAAATATATCCCTAGTCCCAAGTTGTTCCTGGAAGATGTCCTTGCTCTGAGACCTTTAGACCCTCCTTAGGAATCAGATGAAGGGTCTTCCTGGCTGTCTGCCAGAGGACAGAGTTTCTTTAATCTCTGAACATATGTGTTGTTTTTTTAAAGATTTTATTTATTTATTTGACAGAGCTCACAAGTAGACAGAGACGCTGGCAGAGAGAGAGGGGGAAGCAGGCTCCCCGCTGAGCAAAGAGCCCACTGCAGGGCTCGATCCCAGGACCTGAGATCATGACCCGAGCCAAAGGCAGAGGCTCAACCCACTGAGCCACCCAGAAACCTCTGAACATATGTGTTAGCTAAACCGTTCCTACTCTGAGGCTCAGAATGTTTCGCTCCCATGAGAAATTTCTCTAACTTACACCAAGGGGAAGAACAGAGTGGGTGGTGTTCTCGCTGAGGCTCTGTGGCTTACGTTCCATCATGAGACTCTGCTGTGTGACATCTCTGTTAGAGGCTGGAGAGAGCCTGCTTTTCAAGAGCCCAGACGAGAAGGGAGGAGTTGTAATTGGTTGTCAGGAATGTTAGTCGTTGGCCACTGAGCAGGGAGCCCCATTTCCTGAAGAGAGGATGAGTGGAAACTGGGTCCTGTCCATAACTTCTAGTGGCTCCTGCAGCTGGGATGGAGGGAGGAGGTGTGCAGGGGGATCGGCCTGAGTCTTTGAGATGCTTGACAGCTCGGGATGGGAAACTCATCAGCAATACCTGATTATTAACATTATCTAGAGTTGAAAATAATAGGGCTTTATTGAAAATCCCTTCCGCCAGAGCCCTGTCTCTTTGGGAGGTCTGTACTAACTTACCAAAGAGCCAGATATTTTAATTTACAAAATGAGGTGGCATAGAGAAGGAAGCCCTTCTTGACCCTTGGCTGACACAGCCCCTGAAGGAGCATCCCTGGGAAGCTGCTGACTGGGAGAGCTGTGTAGTGGACATCAGGTTGACCAGAGGACTGGACTGCTTTAGGGCAGACATCTGAAATGTGGGCCCTGTGTGGGGAGCAGGCGAGGGGTAACCCCCAGACACCAGCATCCCCACCTCACCCTGGGCCCTTCCTGTCCCACAGGTTGGCATCGTGGGGCGGACGGGAGCCGGGAAGTCGTCCCTGACCCTGGGCTTGTTTCGGATCAACGAGTCCGCTGAGGGAGAAATCATTATCGACGACATCAACATTGCCAAGATGGGCCTGCACGATCTGCGCTTCAGGATCACCATCATCCCGCAGGTGGGGTCTGGGTGCAGCGAGAGGGAGTGAGTGGGGGGCGGGGAGAGTGATGTATGTATGTACTGGGGACAAACGTAAATGTTTTCCTACTTCATTATTTTCATTGTTCCCACGGAACCAATACTGTTTCTTCACCACTGAATCTCCCCTTAGCGTATAAATCACAGTGGGAATTAACTAGGTATCCTTCCTTCACTCCTGCTGCCTCCGCTCAGGACAAGAGTAAGGCTCTCAAGAGCCTGGCGAGAAATAGGAGTTTCCCACACTGATTTCTGTAGGTGTGATTCTCTCACGTGTTGCCTTGTCGTGGTGTTTTCCCTAAAATTACTTCTGAGATTCTCCTTCGGAGGCGGGGAACAGGGAGGAATCCACAGTACTTCGTGATTAGGGATTATCTACGCTGCTTCTCCCTGTCAGAAGGTTCCATGTATTGGAGGCTCTGGGAAGTTTTGCCAAAAGAAATTTATTTTATTTCACTTAACCCAGGATTTTCCAGACCTTTCCCCCATTACTAACATCTCCGGAAATAGTGATTCCGAGGAACCCTGGAACCCCATCTTGAGCGATTCTGGCCAGAGCTGTTCACTTCGCACCTGTTTGCGCCGGGTGCAGGCATCGTGACCTGAGCCTCACCTGCCGTCTGCTGTCTTCTCCTCGGACAGGACCCTGTTCTGTTCTCGGGTTCCCTCCGCATGAACCTGGACCCGTTCACCCAGTACTCGGATGAGGAAGTGTGGACATCCCTGGAGCTGGCTCACCTGAAGGACTTCGTGTCCGCCCTTCCCGACAAGCTGAACCACGAGTGTGCAGAAGGCGGGGAGAACCTGAGGTAAGAAGCAGGGGTGTGAGGCCCTGACTGGGTCTCCTCAGCTCTGCCTCCATTGAGGTGTTGGAAGATTCTGTCCTTTTGCATCTGTGTCAGGCCTGGGTTTGAGCCACGGATGAGCCATTTTCTCTTCCCTCCTTGTCGCTTCAATTTCAGCATCTGTAAAGTGGGCTTCAGTCCAGGCTCATGGTATCGTGAGGTATAAAACCAGGATGGCCAGTGTGGTTCCTGTCTTAGGGGGTTTAGTCGATGGCGTGTGACTGTTAGTTGGTCATGTATTGCAAAGCTTCTCTCTCGGTCAGTAAATTTCTGAGCTCTCCGAGTCTCCACCCGCTGCGCTGGGCCTTCTCCCAGGACCCCCAGGATGTCCCCCATGACCCAGCAACTGACGTATCACTGCCTGGTGCCGCAGGGAGCCCAAGTCGTGCTCCAGCGTCCTCCGTGCCTCATCTGTCCTTGTGACAACCAACCACCAAAGCTCAGGCGTGTTCAGACCCTTGGGGAGGGTCACTGCCAGGCGGCCCTGTGGTTCTCGGCTCACTCACAGGGCTGGGCGTCCACTGAGGCACATCGGTTCGGCTGACACGTCCCTCATCCTCCAGCCGACCAGCCCAGGCGTGGGGTCACGGCAATAGCGGAGGCGCAGGAGCGAGCGGACCCCGGAGGGCAGACCCTCTGGGAGCCTCCCCTGGCCTCGTTTGCCGGCATCTCGCTGGCCAAAGCAAGACACGTGGTTGAGCCCAGAGTCGGTGGGGAGGGTCCTACAGAAAGCACAGATACGGGGTGGTTTGGTTACCCATCACACCGCCCATGCCCAACTGCTCCCCTCTGAGCCCTGTTCTGAACATGACGCTGAGCCCCACTCTAGCTCCACGGCGAGAATGACCCAAGCGGTCACTGATGCCGAGGGCGTCAGGCACAGGGAGCGGGGAGTAGCCAGGCTCTCCTGGTCTCGGCAGCACCAAGTGTCCCCTCCCTCTACTCCCAGCTCCTGCCTGGGCTCAGGGTCAGGGATGGTTTTGACCCTCTGTCTCCTGGTCGTCTTCTCCCGCTCAAGTGTTGGGCAGCGCCAGCTTGTGTGCCTGGCCCGGGCTCTGCTGAGGAAGACCAAGATCCTTGTGTTGGACGAGGCCACAGCAGCCGTGGACCTTGAAACAGACGACCTCATTCAGTCGACCATCCGGACGCAGTTTGAAGACTGCACGGTGCTCACCATTGCACACCGGCTCAACACCATCATGGACTACACGAGGTGACGCTCTGGTCCTACATATGTCCCCGTTCGTTCAGCACCATCCTGTGTCGAGGGACAGCCCTCTCTTTCCCTTGGGTATTTCTAACATCACTCCATCATATAGTCACTCAACACACGCATAGAGTGCCCACCACATTCTCAGTCCTATTCTAGGCACTGGGGACTCAGCAAGGAATCATCAGACAAGGAGCCTGCGTAAGGGATCTTCTAGGTCAGTCGGGGGCGGGGTGCAGAGACAGAAAATAGACACTTGAACACACCAAAGCTAATGGTGCTGGGAACGAAGTAGAGAAAGTGAGCACCTGTCCCAGGGTAAGCATCCCAGGGCTTTGACCAGGAGGGGTCGAGGATGGCAGCCAGTTGGAAGGCTACTGCAGCAGTCCTAACAGAAGGTGTGAGGGCCCTGACCCAGAGCAGGGATTTGTTGGGGTGGCTCTTGGGGACACAAGGTGCCGATCCCTTCCTTTTCCCTCATGTCTGTGTCTGCTGCTCTTGCAGGGTCATCGTCCTGGACAAGGGAGAGATCCGGGAGTGCGGCCAGCCCTCCGACCTCCTGCAGCAGAGAGGTCTTTTCTACGGCATGGCCAAAGATGCTGGCCTGGTGTGAGCCCTGGAGCTGGTGCATCTGGTCAGGGCTGCAAGGCCGACACGCTGGCGTCCAGGGATGATGTACTGGGGCACCATCCTTGGGAACTCAGGCCTCCTCTGTATTGAAACCAAAAAAAAAAGAAAGAAAAACCCCAAACCAAAACACACAAAGCAGCCAGCGTCTGGCCCCCGAGTTGGAATTGGCCGTGAAGTAGGAGAGAGACACAGATGCAGCCCACCCAGAACCCTCCCGTCCCTGCCTCCATTGCCCGTGCAAGACGCACAGATGTTCTCAGGCCCCCGGGAATGCACGCTCGTGCTCTTGGTGCTTGGTGGGGAGGTTTCGGCAGCCAGGCTGCCAGAGAAAGTGGTTTCATGAAATACGCTAGTGACCAAACCCACTGCCTCAGGACTCTCCAGCCAAAGTCAACGGGTTCTGTCTTTGAGACGCTCCCCGGCTCCCCAACGGCTATCCCCGGCAGCCCCCAGAGTGCTTGGTCTCTTTGGGGCTGCAGGTAGGAGGTGAGGGGCCTGGGAAGATCACTGTCCCCTCCGGCCATCCATTGAGGGCCAGGCACACTCCTCTTACCAACCATGTGGTCTTCCAGGCGCTCAGACGCTGGGACCCCACGTCTCAGCCCAGCTCCCCCGGTACTCGCCTCCCAGGCCAGGGGTCAGCCTCCATGTCTACGGACTTCTCACTGACGGGACTCGGCAGCACTTCAGGGCCGTCCGGACCCAGGGCTCATCTCAGCACCGGCTCCGCAGCCTGGTCGTTCAGCTCTTCATCCAATCCAGTCTTTTCCTTGCTTTCCTTGCTCCCCCATCTCCCTGTGGCTAGGAAGGCTTTACTGCTCTAGTCCCCAAGAGAGAAGATGTGCCGATGGTGATGAAACAGTCAAGGCCAAGAGCACTAGATACCTGCCAGGTAGGACCGGTCTCCTCCGTGTGGTTAGATTTTTTTTTTTTCTCGCCATCGGCATCTGGGTAGCGTGAAGGATGGCAGTGTGGAGAGCTTGACGTTTCGTGACTGAGTCTCTTCCAGGACAGGAAAAGGACCCCTTCACGAATGTCAGTGATTGCTTTCTTTTTTTTTGGCTTTTTTGGTTTTTTGGCTTTAAGTGCTGCTCTAAGGGGAAAAACAGTTTTCTTGGGAAGAGGTGCTGGTTGAGGAGCAGCGTTCCCAGGGAGTAGCCACAGCAGCCGGCAGGTGACAGGTGGTCCACGTGTTCCGGGAAGAAAACGGAGAAGCAGAGTCCTTCGCGGTTTCTCAGACCAGAGCGACACCCAAAACACAGAGGAAGGTCACTGCTGCTCCAAGATTCATACTCGCTATGAATTACATTGCTGACTTCACACCCAGAGAAGCACCTTCCTTCTTTTAGGTGGAATATATATTTATTTTTTTGTAAGTTATACCATTCTTTCACATTAGATAAACCAAGTTTTTCTTGGGGATCTTTTTCTAATGACTTACACTGGAAACATGAACATTTGCAATAATTTACAGTAAAAAAAATATTTTGTTTCTTACTGAACAGTTGTTCTGTTTTCTTTGGGGTGTTAGCAGAGTGTTCTGCCATGTCCTTCAGAAGTCAGGATGGGGTAACCCTCTTACCTGCTTCTGTTCTTTCTCTTTGGCAAACCCGTTGTCTCTAGTGGGAGCCCTTGTTCAGGAATGGGACCTGAGAGGTGAAGAAGCAGGCAGGGTTTATTGGGGAGTCAGCCTGGCCCGGCGGATAGAGCCTGGGCTCAAACCCGGCCCTTGCAGTTTGCTAACTGTGTGACCTTGCGTAAGTCACTGGACATCGGTGCCCCAGCTGCATCTGTTACATAGACCTGATCATACCTGCCCCGCGGGATTGTTGTGGCAATGAGCAATGGCATGTTGGTGGCACGCACGACCTTAGTCCTGTAAGACACAAGCCAGGCAAAAGTCCCAGGTGGCCAAAATTACCCGAGAAAATCCCTTTGTGTTAGTTAGGCCAGGCTATGCTGTGAGAGCAAATTAGTGCTGAACTCTTAGGAAATGGAACACCAGGGTGATTTCTCACTTGTGCATCTTTTGATGAGCATCAGATGCCTCTCTTGGGTCCCTGTCTTCCCTGCA
>ML093296.1:129382-143440 GCA_003697995.1 Taxidea taxus jeffersonii | reverse complement strand
TGTAGTGATCCAAAGGGGCACGTGTACCCGAATGTTTATAGCAGCAATGTCCACAATAGCCAAGTTATGGAAAGAACCTAGATGTCCATCAACAGATGAATGGATAAAGAAGAAGTGGTATATATATACGATGGAATACTATGCAGCCATCAAAAGAAATGAAATCTTACCATTTGCGATGACATGGATGGAACTAGAGCGTATTATGCTTAGCGAAATAAGTCAACTGGAGAAAGACAACTACCACATGATCTCCCTGATATGAGGAAGTGGAGATGCAACGGGGGTGGGAGTTAAGGTGGTAGGAAAAGTAAAAATGAAAGAAGATGGGATCGGGAGGGAGACAAACCAAAAGAGACTCTTAATGTCATAAAACAAACTGAGGGGGGTGGGGGGAAGAGGGGTTGGGAGAGGGTGGTGGGGTTACATTATATGTTTAAATAAAGCTTAAATAAAGTTAAAAAAAAAAAAAGAAATAAACTTGTAGGGAAGGATTACACATAGAAGGACCCTATCTGAATTGAGAAGACACACAGGTGCTTTAGAAGTAAATGTTTTCAAGATATCAGAGATCTCTGATGAAATATTGTTAGTATCAAATTGAAACTTTTGGATTATTATAAATGTAATTGTGAAATAGTCTTTCATATACATATAAACATATCTTCTAAGCAAAACTCAAGATCACACTATCAAAAAGTACTATCTTTAGTGTGATCTTTAAACTTCATGTAAGCAAATTCATTTGTAGAACTGGAATTGAGCCTCTATGGCTGGATATAAACAACTTCATTAAACACTTAAAAGTTGCCCATATGTGTGTGTGTGTGTATGTGTGTGTGTACACACACATTCTTGTAGTTACTATTTGCAGAAATTATACATAAGTTTCCCAGAATCACAGTCCTAAAACGAATATCAAATATCTAAAAAGAGTACAGATTTTGAATTTTTTCAAACCATAAAGATAGCTGACATAACAGCAAAGTCTCCAAGGCATCAAACTAGAATTAAATTTAGAATTTCTTTTAATTATTGTATGCTATCCTTGCTTTGATGTTCAGTAAAATAATAACTACAACACTTGTCCATAAAACATTTTTGGCTGCCTTTGGCTCCCACCCAGTTCTTACTCTCTATTTCCTAAACCGTTATTAAATCTACAACCTACATTCAAATTCATTTCCATGTACATATATTACTCCACAGATTATTTGCTGGATAGTAAAACTGATTAGGATTATTTTAGCTTAGAATATATAGCATTTAAAGGATGTATTTTTATTTAGAATTTATATTATAGTTTTCCCTGAGTAGATAGTAGAGGATTTCAGGCTTCAGAGAGGAAACAGGTAAAGAAGAGAACCACTTAGCTCTGTTGAACTACAAAGAGACTAAGAATTTGGAAGCATCATATACAGAGAAAGATATAAGTAAAATTGTTTTAAAAGCTATCTATAGGAACAAGTGATAACCTTTGCCTATCTCCAAACAGAAAATGCTAGATAGCAGAACATCTGCTAATAGATCAGAGATATACTCCCTGGAGACATTCCGCCCCCCACCCCCCGCCCCTCCGCCCGGGAAACTCAATGGAATCTGGAAACAACAGTAGAAGGTAGGATAAAAAGTAAAGTCAAAAATAAGAGAATGAAGTGAAAATATGCTTTGATCTTATTTTCCAATCCAATGTGCAGAATGAGAACAGGGACTTAACCACCTAGAAAGAATTACTGGAGCCTTGAAGTTTCACCCACAGAAAAATTCAAAGATCTCAGGGGAAAAAAAAAAAAATCATTGCCAAAGGCTGCTTTCATATTCAGATCCACTTGCTTCATGATTGAAAAGTGCGCCCAGAGAACAAACTGATGGTTGCCAGAGGGGAGAGGGTAGGGGAATAGTCAAAATGGGTGAAGGGGAGTGGGAGATCCAGGCCTCCAGTTATGGAATGAACAAGTCACAGGAATAAAAGGTACTGTATAGGGAACACAGTCTATGGTATTATATGGTGACAGCTGGTAGCTACACTTGTGATGAATATAGCAGAGCATATAGATTTGTCAAATCACTATGCTGTATACTTGAAACTAATACAACATTGTGTGTCAAATATACTTCAATTAAAAAAAAAAAAAAACGTGGGGAGACTTGTGCCAAGGAAATCTTAGTGGTGTAAGACATTTCTTGGGAAACTAAATCTGACATGCAGATTGACAGAAAGCAACTGGGGAGTACTCCCAGGATCAGTACATGAAGAATAAGAAGGAAGAAGAATTGAGCATGGGGGAAAGCTAAAAAGCAGCTCAGTTACAACAAAGGCCTGAGCTAACGCTCCATGATTCTGGATCTCAGCTCTTCATACACAATTATTAACCAGTGTTTAGATGGGGCTGTCACAGAAAGAGGGAGGTGACTTTTCTTGAGGTATGATTTTCTTTAGTTGAGATGAGGGGGAGAGGGATTTAGCCAAGACTTCCGGCTGCTAACAGCCCCATTACCTGGGAAACTAAAGCATGAGCTCTGCAGGGTGACTCTGGACAACATATGACATAGTCCACTACAGTCCACCCTTTATTTCAGACAACTTTTGAAATCCCAGTGGCACTAACTAAAACATTTATTATAACTATATCAAGGCCTAATTCTCCCTCAGCTGAATCCTATTTCCTTAGGTTTCTCAATGTCACTGATGCTAAGATCACATGCCATTAAAATTCATGCATTGTAAATGCACAACTGGAGTCAATGTCTGTGAAAAAAGTCAACCTGTGATTTGCACTGACAACAATGCTCAGTGACCCACTTAGCAAATTTATACTTTCAAAAATCTGCAATTCTGGGCTCTATAGGTTTAAAGATTCTGGTTCCTAGAGGAGAAATTTTTCTGTAAGTTACCCTAGCAAGAGTCCCACCAATCCTCAAATTAAGATTATTGCCTGCCCATTAATTTCAATTTTCTTGTACCAAGATACTAAAAGTTAGAAAAGAAGTCATCTACCTTTGAGGGAGAATGAATTCTGATCATTGGGATAAGGTAGGCTTGCTGTGACACAGTGGGATGAGAAAAAAATGTATAACACCCTGGAGACCCACTTAGTGTGTCTTTAACTCTGAGTTCTAACATTGACGGTAAACTGACCAGTACAAGCATCAGGGCTTGAGTTGACATGGTGTATGGGGCTTTTAGGGATAAGGATTTGGGTTACCCCACCAAGTAAGCCACCTATTCCCACAGAGGTTCTAGCTGAGGAGCCTAGAATGGATGATAAAGAACTTCATGAGTATCAGCTGGGACTTTGAGACCAGATGGGGAAAAAGGAAAGGGACTATCATTTGTTCCAATAATCATTATCTTGTAAATTTCCCAGGGGGGTGGGGAAGGATTTGAAGGAAAGTTTTAAAGAGCTCTAGTTGATAGACTGTGATATGAGAACATACTGCAATCATTATAGAAGGGCAAGATTAATAAAAGGAAAACAAAAGACCTTTGGAGTTAAAAAATAAATATAATAGATATTACTTAAGGAAAAGTTATAAAAAAATCTTCATGAAAATAAATCAAAGCAACAAAAATGGCATAAAGTAAATTAAAAACAAAAGACCTAGAGTACTTTTTGAAGAGGAAGATCTAAATATCAGCTGTTTAGAAAAATATGAAAGAAAATAAAGGCAAGACAAGTTCCTAAAATTAAAGACCTCAAGTCTCTAGACTGAAAGTGCTTACATAGTGTCAAATAAAATAAATACAAAAAGACCCATGAGATATATTTTCATCAAATTCCAGAACACTGTAGATAAAGGTACATTAGTAAAAGTGTATAGGTAGAAAAAAATTGGGGCGCCTGGGTGGCTCAGTGGGTTAAAGCCTCTGCCTTTGGCTCAGGTCATGATCTCAGGGTCCTGGGATGGAGCCCTGCACTGGGCTCTCAGCTCAGCAGGGAGCCTGCTTCCCCCTCTCTCTCTGCCTACTTGTGATCTCTCTCTGTCAAATAAATAAATAAAATATTTTTTAAAAAGAAAAAAAAGAAAAAAATTAAACATGTAGAAATTATAGTTTACTTGGTCACATACAAATGAGTGAAGTTAAAAATAGCATTTCTCAAAAACATCACAAAAAGTATTCCTCTGACTTTAAAATTCTGTGAGAAAACACAAATAATTTTGAGGACAGAAAAACTGCATTTTTAGTTCTGTATTAATTTAGAAAATACCTCACTCATTCACAATTTCTCAGGAAATTTCTTGATATTCCTGATATGCTCAAAAGATATGCTCGGAAGATATGCTTGAAAACATAAGGATTTAGATCTTAATATAAAATGTGATGGGACCTAGAAAATATTTCTAACTCAAGATGGGGAGGGAATCTCATGATGACACTTCTAAGATTTGAAAAGTAGCAAATTATCAAACATGGCCATTTCCCCCTCCAAGTCCTAGTCCACTTGTCAGAAAACCAAGAAGTAAATTAATAGATCCATCATGCAAATATAAATAAATACTCCAAAGAGAAGACCTAGACCAGAAGATTGTTAGCCAACCTATATAAGAAGGGATATGGTTTTAAGGGATGTCAATTATGGGTGGAGAAGAAATTGTTAGGTGTGCCCTTTTCTTAGACAATGGCCCTCTAAGTCATTATTTCAAAACAAAACAAAAAAAAAGTAGCAAACTTGGCTAACTTACATTAAGACAGTTTAAACATCTTACAAGGAAAGGGAAAGTTTGACCATTTAAGGAATTAGCTCATTTCTTCTTTCCCCTATATTCTTTATCAAAAAGACTAGATTACTAAAATTGAAATAAATAATTCCTGACTAGCATTATGAATCAAATAAGCCTCATCAAATTTAAACCTTTAATATCAAATTTCCCGTTTTCAGAGGGTACTCTTCAATACCCACTAAACACATTAGATGTCATGCGTGGTAGAGTCCAGGTTATCTCTTCCGAATAGAATTCACTATCGCACATGGTTAATAACCCCAGGGGACTACTGCACCCATATGGAAATACAACGAGACATGAGAAATTCAACCATAACTAAAAGCAGTAATAGACATCTGGTTTCCAGTATGGCATGTGAAGAGCTTGGAAACTGTTGCTTCCATCCTTAGGACAATAAAAAGGTTAACATAAAACTAAAAATCAACAACTCTTCTTAGTTCTGTCAGATAACTGAAGTCCCAGGTCAAACCACCACACTAAAAACTGGAAACACAGGCAAATACAGACAATCACCAGTAACTTGGAAACAAAGCTGCTGCCCCAGGAGCCAGGAACTGAGAGGCATAATTAATGAATGATTGACTAATTGAGGAGGATAGAGATTAACAGATAAAAGACTCCTGGGGGCCCAGTCCTGGGGACTTGAGCCTTGTGAGTTTTCTCTCCAACAGCCCCATAAGGTTCTCAGGGTAAATACTTGAGAAAAATCCCTCTTGTTTCTGGCAGGGAAAGGAAAAGTAAGAATTTTTAAAATACGCCTATACCATGTTGCTTTCCTTAACAAAGTTCTGCTCTACAAACAAAATTATTTAACTAAAGCCTAACCAACTTGGATTTTTACCAGAGCACAACTCACCTGGTGGTAGAGGAGTTATCTAATTCTAGCCCTTACTAGTTTCCCTTTATCACAGAAAAGGGCGGGGGCAGGAGAGGAAGGGGCTGAGAAGCACTCATGGAGGTCACAGCCCAGGGGCACAGATTCCCTCAAATACTTAAGCCTAATCATAGAATTCTAGAACACTTCCTGCCCCCTCTGTCAAACATTACTACATCAGTTAGAGTCCTATATAATAGCAGGGTTTACAGCTAAAAGGACTGAAGTGTTCTTTCTTAAATAAAGATTCTGAAACTCAAGAGAGGGAATACGAAAACAACTCTAGAGATTTCAGCCACTGATAAATACATTTTAGAAATGATAGTTAGTACAACTTGACTCCTAGCCTAACTCATTCTATGAAGTCAGCGTTACCCTAATACCAAGACAAATTTATTAAAAGAAAGGAAAAGGATAGATCAATAGCCCTTATGAACATAGAAGCAAAAATTCTCATCAAAATTTTAGGTACATTACACACCATGACTATGTGGAATTTATTCTAAGTACATGAGACTAGCTCAACATTGTCCCATATTTTTGAGTTCCAGAATTTTGAGTTTTTTGTTTTTGTTTTAATTTAAATTTTAGGTAGTGAACATACAGTGCAATATTGGTTTCTGAAGAAGAATTCAGTGATTCATCGCTTACAACACCCAGTGCTCATCACAAGTATCCTCCTTAATATCTACCTCCCTCCATGAACCCTGTTTGTTCTCTATCTTTAAGAGTTTCTAATGATTTGTTTCCCTTTCTCCTTTTTCTTTTCCTTCTTCCCATATGTTCACTTGTTTTGTTTCTTAAATTCCACATATGAGTGAGATCGTATAGTATTTGTCTTTCTCTCACTGACTTATTTCACTTAGCATAATATGCTCTAGCTCCATCCACTTTGTTGCAAATGTCAAGATTTCATATTTTTGATGGCTGAGTAATATTCCATTTTATATACATATACATGTGTATATATTTACACACACACACACACACACACACACACACACACACCACATCCTCTTCATCCATTCATCAATCGATGGACATCTGGGCTCTCTCCATAATTTGGCTATTGTTGATAATGCTGCTATAAACATTCGGGTACATATATCCCTTCGGATTTGTATTTTTGTATTCTTTGGGTAAATACGTAGTAGTGCGGTTTCTAGCATTTTGTTTTTGATGATTAGAGCTTCCATATCTGCTTATATTACTAATCTGTTCTTGTATCTTGTTCACTTGTCCCATTATAGCCCACTGCAAGTTAATTACAGCTTTTTAAATTTCTAAATCTCTGCTATATCTGAGTCTGGCTCTAGTGTGCTTTATGTATTCATACTATGTTGATTAAAAGTCAACTTTTAGTATGACTTATGATTTTCGTTGAAAGCTGTACATGATGGAAACATGGTCAACAGAGTGCAGGTAAACAGGCCCTTAGTGTGAGATTTTATGTTTATCTGGCTAGGAGTTAGCCTATGTTTAGTGCCTGCTCTAACTGCAGGTGTCAGAAACTAACTATCATCTCTTGTCCTGGATTTGGCTGTCCTGCTGTCTTTGAATTTCTCCCAGGTATTTCTTCTGAAATAAGGTATGAGACATGCATTTCTATTGCATTCTCCTGTTATTATACAAGAACCCCACTGATGTGGTAATGAGGTCTGGAGGAAGAGAGTATGTTCTGTAGTCTTATAATCAGGTCACACTCTTTTAGTGAGCCTAAGCCCTGGACTGTGACCTTCATGAGTGTTTCTTGGCTTATTTGTTTGGTTTTTCCTTCCTCCAGGGTAGTAAGAAAGCAAAGGGGGCAGGACGATAGGTATTTTCTCAGGAAACACTTTCAGAGAAGTGATACATTAAGATGAATTCATTCACAAAAACCTCACTAAGATATCTTGTCTTCAAAGGACATTATCCAAAGCTAAAAAGGGGTGAGCTACTGTTTCACAGCTTTTTAGGGAATTCTTCCCAGCACCATCTCCACCTGTCCATATTAGACAAGAGTGCTTAACATGGGTTTATGGAAAACAACCACTGGCAAATAGAATGCAATTTTCATGATTGGTAATCAATATTCAATCATCACTCGATCCTTAGAGCTGGAGTGGGGCCTATGAAAACCAAGTAACCAAACAATATTGGAAAGTGTACTAAGAACAGTAGGTGTTTATCTCAGCATATAGACTGGAACTATCTGCATAAGTGGCAGACTTGATACAGTGTTAAAATATGAACATTAATAGTAAGAAGTACCTGGATAGAGATAAGTATGTATATGACTGATAATACTAGTGATGAAAGAAACTGGGGAAATTGTTAATTCAAAACAAACCTTCAGTGAAAAAAAAAATACTTATTGGCTCTGCATTATAGTGTTTATAGATTCATCATGATGTAATCATCTATTTATGAAATTAAATATAATGATATGACAGTATTAGAGGAAGGAAAGATCACAGAGGGTGTTAAATAGCTATGACATTTTCATTATTATTACTATAGGAATGTACTATAGCATTGCACTATATGTTATCTAAACCAGATAAATCAAGAAATAAGAATATACATGTACCATTTAAAAATATAAAGTTAATTACCAAGAAGAAAAACAACTTAAATTAAAAATTACAGTAGAGAATTCTATAAATTCATCAAATCTGGTTTCTTCTTTTCCCATAGTAACAAACTGCTGTGAATTTTGCTGTTTTCAACTAAGAAAGTGACCCAATAAATATATCTTTCACTAACGTTTTCTGAAACTACATACATGAGTTATTTTTCTAGACATAAAATACATATTGATGTTAATTTCTGAAACCAGCCACTCTCTAGAAAGGAATAGTTATTTTACTACAAGATGGCTTAGCTACTCCCTTGTCCCCTTCCAACTTCTCTATAAATGTATAAAGGGCACAGTGGCAGGGAAGGGGACGGTCTCCCTCTAAAGCACTACCTACATCCTTATTTAACTGCACAGCACTATGGGATGATCAAAATATAAGAAAACTCCATGCAGCCCTCTGACCCTTGCTTCTAGATTTCCCCAACAAATTGTCCTCACACCATCGTTAAATGTCATTAGCCTTGTCATTCATGCCTTCTGATGAAGATCAACGTAGATAAATACATTTCATACCAAGATGATGATTACCAAAATTATAGGAATCAAAATAAGTCTTGTTCTTCATTATGGCTTCAAACAATAGGAACTGATTTAAAGTAAGGCAATGATGATAAAGAGGATGGAAATTCAAAATGTCATTTGTTTATTTAGAAATTATAAAATAATCTATTACACCTTAAAGTTATCTTTTAGTCATAGGTATGCAATATTTAATAAAATACACATATTATATTCTAAATATGCTGAGGTTAACATTTATTTCTAAAATGAGATGTCTAAATATATAAACTATAAATAATTTTTCACAAGATTGATTTTTTTTTGGGACCTGGTTAATGGACAGAATAGGTGCTAAATAAAATACTATTTTTACATGGATTTCCCAGGTGGAAGCAATAAAGGAAAATGCCAGTCAACATTTTATTTTAGCTTTCTAAAATGTTAATGTGATGCTTAGGAATCTCAAATATGTCAAATTTCATGACCAAAAAAAGATCTGACAATCAACAACATGAAAAAGTATATTTTATTGCAAAAGGAAAAATTACACTTATACGCCTTTATGCCAGTAAGGAAACAGTAAAGCAGTGAGATCATAATTATGTATTCTAGAGTAAAACATGCTCATATTTAACCTAGTTTATATCACTATACTACCTGTATAACTTGGGGCATGTTACTTAAAAATCTGAGTCTCCAAGGATTATGTAATAAAAATGTCTAAAATTCACTGAGTATATACTACATTCCAAGAAAGACCTGCTCAAGTAGGTACAATTATAGCCATCCCCACATTATGGAGAAGGAAGGTGAAACACCAAAGAATTAAAAACTTTTCTAAGATCACAAAAGTTTTAAGTTTTAGCAAAGCTGCAACTCAACCTCAGATGGTATCACTCCAAAGTCCATGCCCTAAACCACAGCTACACTGACTTTTAATAAGATGTGGTATGATTATTGTGAGAATTAAATAAGCTTATGCATCCAAATTGCATATATATTTTTTTCAAATTGCATATATTAATTGCCCAGTAAATATCAGCTTGCATAATCTTTTTTGTTAGTAGCAATTAAAATTCTGAATTACTAATGTATTATTGTTTTAATGATGCGTACATTGAAATACTATTGGCTTCTGACTCACATGATATCTCTAAGATAAAATACTCAACATTAACAGTGTAAAAGTTGCTTGACAAAGTTGGAAATATTGTTAGGACCTGATTCTGACCTTCTACCCGAGTGCTAATGTGGATTTTCTTACAGAAAGGTGCCAGAAAGGCTTTTTCCAAAATTGAACACAGTAAGAATAAGGAACAAGGACTAGAAGACAAGGGCAATGTTGTGAGCTATTCAGAGGCACATGGACAAGGCTGGAGGTGGCGGGATGCAGGGGGAAGGTTAGTGATGGACTGAATATGTAGGTAAGAGAGACTGAGGCGATTGGGATCTATAGGACTTCCAGGATGAGTATCAAATTTCTGACTTGGGCAACTAGGTTATTTGTATAAATAGCTGAGGAAGCTGGGAATGAAGAGTTCAGTTTTAGACATTGTAAATGTTCTGTTGCTATTGAACATATAATGGAAACAGCAGGACAGCTGCAAGACTGACCTTTTGGGAATTATGAAAGAAAAATGTAAGTTTAAGGACGACCAACATTTAAGTTACAGGACATTTTAACTGGACCAAAACTGATACCACTCTGGGTTTCCAGACCAGATAAAGGATCTTTGTCAGAGAATATTAAAAGACAAACAATTATTCTAATTTATGTGCTCAGGAGCTAAAGAAATGATGTTAGGTTCAGTTTTAACCATCTCCAAAAGTGAAGTACAGACATATCTATATGATAGGATTCTGGCAGAGCAGCACAATTCAGATTACAAAGAAAAACAAATTTAAAATCAGCATATGAGGAAGAGAATAAAACGGCATAGACCTTGGTTTTGGGCCGGGGGTTGGGCAGACAATCTTTAAAGGAACACATAAACCTTATGTGCTTAAACCTTAAATCAGTGACAGGGAATAAAAGGGCATTTTTAAGATTCTAGAAATTTTATTACTTTTTCACATGTATTTTTTTGGACTGTCAATTTCCTTTCATAATTAGCAGTAAAACTCTTAAAAATAATTGGAGGCAAACTTACTGCCTCATTAGAAAGGTACAGCAAGAGTATTTAAAGTGTTTTCCTTCTCCAAGAACAATTTTGAGGTGGGAAGGATCTTAAAAGAATAAGTATTTTTAAAAATCGTACCTTAAACGGTAGTTTCTCTGTTTTTGTGCCTTTAGATTCTAGGAAGAAAGAAGGATCAGAAAGTATAAAACAAATGTATATATTCTTTTCCCACAATCTGCTTTCACACCCATTTTTCTTTGATGTAAGATTATTTTTATATTCCTCTAATACAGAACTGATTAAGTGTGAATTCCAGCCTGATAGCTATGTATTCACCTTTCATAAGGGTCTCTATGTGGCAACAGAAAGTATTGTTTTGGCCTAAGGGTTTTCTAAGTGTTATGAAGACTTAAGAAAACAGGTTTTCCTGCAAATCTGTGGGTTTTTATTGGTTCCCTCAGCCAACTGGTATCCTAACCAACTTTAAAATATCACCAGAGTTATTTTGTAAGGTTTCCCTGCTCCCATGGTGTGAAAAGGAAAGGGAGAAAAGCAGGGAGGCAGGACAGAAGGAAAGGAGAGATGAAGAATAAAAAGAAAACTGGACAGAAGCAACACTTATCTTTCCTGTTTCTAAATACATGCATACAAATTGCACGTAAAAATATATGTGCATGCTTAAATGCACTGAGAAGCTAATATATTATTTTTATATTGCTGAATAATTACCACCTAAGCACAGCTTAAAATAACACACATTTATTAACTAACCCACATTGTGGTATGGGGCAGTTCTGGGCACAGTGCTCCCTGGTTCCTCCACTGGTAGGAGTGGACTCCACTGGACTCTATTCTCATCTGGGGGCTGGAAGAATCCTCCTTCAAGCTTGTTTAGGTGCTTGGCAGACTTTATTTCTTGCATCTGTATGACTAAGATCCTGGGTTTTGGCTAGATGTTGGCCAGAGGCTACTCTTGGATCCCAAAAGCCACTGGCAGTTACTAGAGTCTACCTATCCCAGTTCCTGTTCAAGTGGGTTTTTCCAACACTGGGTTTCAGGCAATGAGTCAGCAATAGGTCCATCTGACTTCAGCTGGAGCTTAGGCCCTGTTTTTACTTATTCCTTAGTAAGTTTCACTTTCACTATATCAGTTATTAAGGAGGGCACGTATGGCATAGAGCACTGGATGTGGTGCATAAACAATGAATCTTGGAACACTGAAAAAATAAAATAAAATTTAAAAAGAATATCTAGTAAAAAATTATAAGTTATCCCTTTCACTTATGAAGTCAGGGCCATGCAGAATATTTTCCTTTTCTGATTAACTCCGAATCAGCTGACTTGGGACCTTAATTATACCAGAACTATCCCTTTATATTTTGCTTTCGTCTTCTTTTATCTGGCTCCAGATGAATATTTTAAGCTGCCTACTGACCTATGACTTATTTATCCATGTTTACCTTGAACTGAAATTTGTTAATGTAGTGATGTTTTAAAACTTTATATTTGGAGATAGATACACACACATACACACAGGTATGACAGGTTAGAAATCAACCAAACCGGCTCTTGTATACCTCCATCTGGGATCCCCTTTAGGACCTTGGAAATCAATATGAGACAAACTGACTTTCTTTTCCTCACTTTGAAAACTGATCCCATTATTTGCAATTTCTGTGTTGGTTAATGGTACTAACATCCTCCAGAAATTGAGATTTATTGTACATTAAAGAGACCACTGTGCAGTTACATCCTTAACCCCCTTCTAAGTAAACTGTTCTGAAATACTAGCCCGTGAAGTCTTGTTAAGCAGAGATTGCTGGACCCTGCTCCCAGAGTTTCTGATTCAGCAGGTTTGGTGAGAGAACTAAGGATTTCCATTTCTATTGTTTCCTCGTGATGCTGATGCTGCTGCCTACTCTGGAACCAGTAATGCAGATCCCTCTGTATTGCCCTCACCAAAAAGAATACCTCCATTTAAGTAGCTCCATTGGTGAGGGATGCCTGGATGAAACCAGGCCAGTTAATGATTTCTCAATGGTCAGAGGCTGGATGTTTTCCCAACAGGATACAGGGATTAAGGAAACAAAACAAAACAAAAAAATAATGAGAACCTCTTTCCTGAAGAATTTAAATGTTAGAGGCAAAAAGAGAAAGTCCTAGTGCATGATGAAAAAGCACAGGCTGAAACACAGGAAGACAGTGGGCTAGAGAACCCATGTGGCCTCAGTATTATCCACAGGAGCATCTCTGAAAGATCACAAGCTAAGAAACGCACAGGGACAGGAAACTACCTAATCCTTGGTAGCAGCAGCAGTAGGGGAATCCGAGAGAGAAGAGCTATCAGATACTAATTAGTGTTCACAGAAATCTTTTCTAGATGTGGGATGGAATGATGGAAAAGGGTGGACAAAATGAGTTCCTAAAAATGTGAAAGCTTCTGACTTGCATTCCAGCCTTCCTGAGGCCCAGCTCTGTTTGTGATCTCATGTTTTCCTTAAAGGCTTCCCTGAAGCTTTATTTCCAGGTTCTCCTGAGTTCTGTCCACTCACCAAGATTCCTGTATTTAAGCTCACAAGCTCAACCTCAGAACGCATGCATCTCTCAATGCTCTTTTCCACTACAGTACTAACTGTTACATGAACATACTGCGTGGATTAATTTCTGTTCCTTGTAACTTAAAGAATCTAAAAACGCACACTCTCAGCCTCACTCGTTTGGACCTAATAAAATGTTGTGCAGGCACACTCGGATTCTGAAGTGGCCTGCGTGGCACTGGCTGATAATAAACCCAGGGGCACAGAGCAGGACAGCCAAGGGTGAAGGGGGGCACGCTTAATCTGATGCCTATTCTAATGCCTATTAGTAATTAGAACAATGTTAGGACCAGATACAAGAAATGCACAAAGGGGTGAAATATCACAGCAAAATCTAAAGGCAGACCAGGATTATTGTAAACATGGAGAAGTTTCTCAGACACAGGGAACAGCCTCAGCAGCTGTCCTGAAGCAGGCATGTCAGAGGTGAGTGCAGCTGGAACAGCGGAAGAGATGAAGAGTGGTAAGGAAAGGGCCAGGGCAGAAATATGTAATGGCAGAGAGATGGTGTAGGAGCTGTGGGCCACCAGGGGGAGTGATGGCAGCTTCTTAGCAAAGCAGTTACACAACCTGCCTTCTTTTTTTTTTTTTTTTTTAAGATTTTATTTATTTATTTGA